>JAUOZQ010000032.1:600000-800679 GCA_030710315.1 Anomotaenia brevis
AGCTCTGTTTTATTGAGACGTGTTATGGTATCGTTGAGTTCGTTAACCGCTTTGTCAGCATAGCAAGTAGCAACCGAAATGAGAAGCATGCACACAATCGACTTCATACTGCATTTGCAGTCAATTGATTTCAAGGTATCAATTACTGATTTTCCATTGGATTTTTTAACCATGTGTGCTTGTTACTATTCCACCCAAAAACTCGAGTTTCCAGAGAAAATGCCATAATTGTACACTGAAACACGGAAAATACCAATCTATATTGGTAACTATTTCATGGATTCTTTGAGGTCACAGTGGTTTTGATTCTCTTGATTTTAGTGCTCGATATCAACTCGCCTTTGCAACGGGTGTAAAATTAGCAAGGCCAAAGATGGATTGTCCCAGTACTCACAGCTAATTATCATGAATTAAGGCCGAGTTTAGGAAGGAATGCATGTTTGAAGTTTTTTTGCAACTGTCAAAGTCCCGTGGACAGGTGAGGATAGAAGAACCAGTTTCATTAGAATTCGCGTTCAGTGAATGTGACAATTGGGTTGTTTTACTCAATGTTCAGTTGTTACCTGCGGAGTCTTGCGATTCATAATCTGACACCATTGCATGCTCAGCTTTTGAACTGTCGATAGCTGCGGCCGAAATGTATGAAGCTCTTGAAATCACTAGATTCCTTGCCCATGTAAAGCATGTTTAAGGAATCCAGTAGATGCTTAGAAATTACTAAAACTGAAGGAACTACTGAATCATAACTACGTGAGTCATAAGTAAGCATATGAATGAAATAACTACCAGTAAGTTTACAATGCTCAAAGGACAGAGAGCCAAACGAAGTGACATCATGACGACACAATCTTACTTTACTGATGCAAAAAACCTTTATCTGGCATCACGCTTCTGTGGGAGATGAACTTCAAAATCCTAGAACTAGGAATGTCGACATATGTATGTCACGGTCAGAGATGAACATGAATATGGGAGTTGCGCATGTTGCACCAAGTGAAAACAGTAAACTAATTTCAGGGCAAAGGCCATTTGTCTTGTAATTTGCCTAACAGTCACCAAGATTGACTAGTTTGACGTATCGATTAATGCTAATCAGGTTCCGAGTTGCAAAGGTCGAGTGTGACCACGAAGTCTGAAGCGAGCATGGTCAAAGACAAGGTTGAAGTTGGGCAAGCATTGAGGTGGAATTGCCAAATCGGAAAGATATAGCGAACCATTGCTACGCGAGACGTTGATACAGTTTAATAAAGGGAAGTCGTGTGAATTAAATCAGTGCTGTGGAGCCAAATACGTGCATCTATGGATCTTGAGGAGGTCCATGTCTCAACCCCTTTGAATTGCCTCACCAGGCCTTAACCTACGAATCTTTATCAGTAGAGGAAATGTTCCAACCAAACTATCAAGACGATTTGATCTCTTACGAAGTGATGGGTGGTAAAACAGATCGGGATTTTGACAATAAGTATTCAAACATAATGGAGCAGTCTAGAGTACGAATTCCATTTCGAAATCTCTAGACTATTTTCCATGGAAAACGAAACATTGACATCAGCGTAAAATAAAATTGAACCGTTATTCGGTAGAAATAACACGTGCTCTCTTAGGGCTATTTGTATGTGTGGACAAAAAATCGGTTATTCATTTCCAGATGTAATAGAGGGATTTGAGGAATAATTCGGGATATGTTTTACTGCCTTTGATCAAACCTGAACGTAACTGAATTTAGATTTTTCAAATCTACAATCTAGAGTGATGAAAATATCCCGAATTCTTACAGAAGGCCTTTAGAAATAAATGCCGTTATGCATCCACAAAGTTCAAACTATAGAAAAACCGTCATAGAGATGGGAGATGCTGGACTATCCCAGTCGTTGTACAGCGTGATAGCCAGTCCGTCCTAATAACAGTTAAGCGATAGTACAAGTCTACATGCAAACGAGCTTTATGTAACCAGAGATTTGGGGTGCACGGACGCTTAAATGCACGTTCAAAATTTGTGGCAAGTGCCAACTGAGGTACCTCTGTGGTGTAGTGAGGCTCTGCAGCTTGAAAAACTTCCTACGCCACTCTCCTCATGTGTATAACCATAGGTATCGATGTTGGGAATTAAGGCTCTAGGAATATTATGCTGCAGTTGTGAGCATTTACTAATCGTAATAATAATCCAATAAATTGATGCATGTGGATTAACCGCGAATAGGATAGACAATGTGGGCTCTAGTATACGTACTGATGACGCGATCTTGACTAAAACAAACCAATTCCTGAAGCTGGGACTCTGGAGGAGGCAAATCCGCATCCATCGGCTACGATGCAATAGGGTTTCGGCTAATTTTGACGGTTCGCACTGAGACGTCTCGGTGAGCTTGTCCTATAGTTGAGTGGCTGTAACGCTCTCTGTTACCAAGGAGCCAACGGAGTTTCTTGTGTGCGGTTCTGCAAGGCCGGCCAGCACGTCGTTGAGTTCGCTGGCTCAATCTGAGCTGGTGGCTACGACAGTTGTGGAGCATATGGGGGCACGTGTGAGTATTATTACCTAATATGACCAACGGAGTCATCTGTGTCAGAGAGAGGTAAAGAGTTCCTTTATAAGGAGCTAACGGCAACATCTAAGACACTTGCGCATAAGTGTCACGCACCTTAGGTGGTCGAGACAGGTTTGGATTCCATACGTTCTAGACTTCTGCAATGTCAGTGTTCGATATCAAATTCGTCCTCCAAGAGGATTATTCAGAGAAATTTGACTCAGTTGCATGAAAGGAGAATAGTCTGGAACACTAATTTTACGTCGAAAATGCTGTTTTATATTCCACGGAAAATTAAGCATTGATGTCAGCGAAACCTGAAATTGTGCAGTTCAGCTGTAAAGTTAGCACTTGCTATGAGGACATTTCCTAGGTTGTTAGCCTGATTTGTAAAGTAGAGAGAGGTACGTGCTTCATCAGTACCCTGTGCTCTCAAAAATGTCTAAAAAAGAAATTTCATTTCAAAATCTCTATGACATTTTTTACAGAAAACTAAACATTGACTTCAGCTTAATTCACAGAGTATTTTATAATATTGAATGTTGCTTAAGATTATCTTAATGTCAAGATTCATTTAAGCAGATCAAATTCTGCCTTAAGGAAGAAGAAATTCAAATGTCCTTGATTTTTACTCTGCTAAAACGAAAGAACTGCTTCAAAAGATCCGAGAACTTGATTGGAAGAAAATTCCTCGTCTACCGTATTCCTCTTATCGACCTTGCTCCTTCCTCGGACTCACTTGTTTCTTAGCTTGGAAAATCATTTGAGGTAGAAACTGACATTTGTGAGTACTTCGAATCAAAAACAAAAGAATTTTACAGTAATGGAGGTTTTAGTGAGCTTGTTAATGGATGTACGGAAAGTACTCCGATTATTTAATTTTAATTAAGTGCAAAATTTGGTCACTTGTTTTATTTATTCAAAATTTGAATGGAATTTTTGAAATGGACCGATAGCAGCCACGAGGAAGCTGTGCCGGCAGTACACTTTTTGAGATAAAATCACAAACCATATTACCGTCTCAGATCGAAATCTCCCCGAAAATGGGATTTTTGCTGCTTTGCGAGCGTAAATTATACATGGCTTATGTTTTGGGATCAGTTTAATTAATGGTATAAGTGGTTGAGAACCACCGATTAACACGTGAGTCGATGAGCTAATTTTCCTCCTGCGTGATAAATAAACGTAGGCAAAAAATATCAACATGAATTCTGATATTAACCACAATAAACTACGACTACTAGAATACACCAAGTAGATGGGAAATCAAGAGTCACATTTTCGAAATTGTGTCATAGTCACTGTGCCAAATTTACAAACATATCCAGACTGCCAAAATTATTGCTGACACTTCAAGCCCAAAACATTTTCAGAAAAAAATGGTCGCTTAAAGATTAAATCCCGTTTTTTTAAATAGTCATTAAGGTACTGGCCTAATATCATATTCATATACGATTGACGTAACTACATCCCATTTTTCGGTTGCTTGATAAGACCTTGGAAACAGCTCGAAGTTTTGAGGATTTTGTAATTAGTAATTTGTCTTTCCTATTTTTTCTGTCCTAATAATGTCGATGTCGTTATTTCTGAATAGTTCGTCTATTTGCTACTTCTCAAGAGTATTCCTTGTTCTACACTGTATGAATTATTGGCCAAAATTTATTTAATGCAATATCACTTCAGTTCAAATCTTTCATCACTTTAAGTGATTAGTTTCAGATCCATTTTTCTTTGGGAATGAAATAAGTAGCCAAATGTAAGGAATTAACCCTTCACGGGAAACTTTAAGGGGCTCATCCTGCTTAATTAGTTGAATTGATAAAATTAGAGGAAGCATAGTCAAAACCAAATAACTGTTCGTCATCTCCAAAAAAAACACTTCGAGAAGTCCACTGGGAAACTCGGAACACCTGTGCGTTCCCCTTCAATTGTCTGAAAACAAACTCGGAAATGCCTTGCTGACTTCTGCTTTTCTCTCCATTTCAGCCACATGAAGACTTGTCACTGGCGACTGGTGAAAAGCAGATCTTTAATCGAAGTGTTGCTACACATCGCAGACAGTAGCAGAATCGTCAGTGGAAGGGAACTTCTTGGCCGTTCGGGTGAGGTGACCAAGAAATAAACCTCTTTGTCTAGTTTCCACCTAATGCATCAACATTTAGTGCCCAAACTACTGTCAGCCGGTAGGGCTTTGATAACAAGCTTTGAGAAGAGAAATACCTACTTTAGTGAATTGAAAAGGGGTAGTGTTCCATCAGGGCCATGCAGAACGGCCCCAAACAGCAAGAATTATTGAATCCATCTATAGAATAAAACTATAACACAATGATAATCTATATAAAACAGAAATTAAACAACCTGCGATTTTAGCCATCGGTGCTGATGCCTTAAATATCCCTCTTGGAGACTGCGTTTATGCCAAGACAACTTATTCTCAAAACTTTTGGACGACCACTTATGTCGTAAGCTTAAGTAAATTGTTTGTCGCAATTGTTGAATTTATGGCTAAATTTAATGGTTCAACTGTTATCAAAACCACTGTGTAAATAAAACAAAGATTTTGGAAACTATGTATATAAAAGCATGTGTTCAGATGACCACATAAATAAGGCTTGTTATTTAAGGTCACCAAGCAACAAAAATTCTATTTCAGCTGGGCGTTTTTGACTTAAAAAGTGACGTTACTTGCAATTTATAGGTCAGTCGTTAAGTTCGTAACGAATTTGAATAAATCAAACAAGTGACCAGACGTTGCGTTTAATTAGAGATTCAGTCTTCATTAACTGTGGCGCACTTCCATCAAAATACAAGTTTATAAATTCGGTGTAGTAGAACTCCAATCGTACTCATTCTAACTCCCGAATACCAGTTTCAACCATACCCTGCTGCGTTGTAATTTCTTCCATATGATTTTGTAAGCTACTGAATAGTTGCTGGGGAGAATAACGTGGATACTGGGCAACTTTCTTCCAACCAAGATCCACGATCTTGTGATAGGTAATTCTCGCTGTCTAGGGTCGTTCTGCATGGTCCTGATGGAACACTGCTCCTTTTCAATTCACTAGAGTAGGTGTTTTTCTTCTCAAACCTTGTTATCAAAGCTCTACTGGCTGACAGTAGTTTGGCCACTAAGTGTTGATGCATTATGGGGAAACTAGACAAAGAGGATTATTCCTTGGCTACCTCACCCGAATGGCCAAGAAGTTCCCTTCTCGGCGGTTGTGTCTGGGGTCCTTTCCACTGACGACCCTGCTACTGTCTGCGATGTGTAGTAACACTTCGATTAAAGATCTGCTTTTCACTAGTCGCCAGTGACAAGTCTCCCTGTGGCTGAAATGGAGAGAAAAGCAGAAGTCAGCAAGGCATTTCCGAGTTTGTTTTCAGACAACTGATTGAGGAACGTACTTGTGTTCCGAGTTTCCCAGTGGACTTCTCAAAGTGTTTTTTGGAGATGACGAACAGTTATATGGTTTGCACTAAGCTTAATCTCATTTTTTAAACTCAATTAATTGAGTAGAATGAGTTCCTTAAAAATTTCCTATATCCTGCTGCTTATTTTTCACACACTCTTCCTCTCACTCCAAAAAAGTAAGTGAATATTTCTAGGCTCTTCTTCGGATTCTTCGTTTCATTCTTGACTACTTCTACGTTAGCAAGCGAATTTTAGGTTCATCAACCTGTTAAATAGGCACAGATAATTTTAAATGCATCCAAAGACACAAATGTTATTTTCCTTTATTCGATTTTAAAAGCACTCGTAAAATTTCTTTTAATTTAAAAAGAAAAATGTTCAGACAGAAATTATGGGATGATCCAATAAATTAACACTAAATCAACAATGTAATGAGGATTCACTTGTGTTTTCCAGGAATAAATATGAGTTTCACACCTAATTTCAGATTCATTTGTCTCCTCATCGTGAAAGCTGAAATGCGTTATTTGATTCAATAAATTTTTATGCTCTACACGGAGGCGTGTTCAGTAGTTGAGCTATCAGTGTACCATGCCTAATTGAACTAGAGCTGAATGTAGTTCATACTGGAAACAAAAACGTGATCATTTGATACGCATGATATATATGACCCAGTTTCAAGCAAAATCTTGTGCCAACTAAGTGGTCTTATGACTTCTCTTCAGCATCTGAGAGACTGACCTCATTCGGCCTCAAATAAGGGTTTAGAATGTGATCATTGCTCAATTTGCATATCATCTTCCACCAACATACTTCAGACGAATGTTAAGTATGTCAAGAAGAATTCCATTCTGAACACAAAAACAGCTTATTAGGGAGCTAGGTAGATGCTCAAATTGTCCTCAACTCTTTCCTGAATGTAACACACCCAAATATTAGCTCAAGAATTTAATGGACACATGATAGCATGACCCAGACTTGGAGACGTGGGAGTTGATTGACTTGGTAGAGAGGGCTGCGTGTCTGGAAGGTTGTCCAGTGTCTAGTTTGCCCAAGCAAAGCATTTTAATGATTTCCAATTAAATTATTTAGACTTCATTAATTTAGAATAATCAGTTGTTCCATTGTACCAGGTCATCCCGTAAATTCTGTCCGTGATGTTTTGTCCAGATGAAACACGTCTTTTCTCCTCCACAAAGCTTTGTTCGAACACTGCCTTTAATTACTGTCAGTAGATTTGGTCTTTAAGTGTTGGGGAAATTTTAAAGTGGCTTATTCCTTGGCGATCCAACCAGACTGAATAAAAAGGAACCTTTTTTTCTCATTAAGTGGTCGAAGTCTCTCCACTGAGGAACTTTTCCACGTTCTTTAAGATGGAGATGATGAATTTCTCGAACCATCTTCTATAAGTTCTTTCATTCACACATTTCTCTCAGGAAACTGAGTAGTGAATGCTTCTAGCCGAAAGCAATCGCAGAGATTCAAGGATTTCTAGGTCACGGTCAAGTGGGTCTGTGAATTTTCACCCTAAAACAAACCGAGCTTAGGTCCTAATTCTTTACCGGCTGTCGAGTCGGGCTAATAATTGAATAAATCTCGGCTTTCAGAACACGGTAACTTCCAGGTCATCTCGCAAGTACCGTCAGAATTTTGGATGAAACAAGTGATCAAATGTTAGATGTAATTAAGGATTCAATCACAAAGGTACCAATTTTCCAAGTTTGAACTAAGCAACATTACCGCTTAGGGTAGCTTCAAGAAGCTGCCCATCACTTTACTCAACTCTAATTCCGTTCGATTTCCATCTACCTTCGAGGACGAAAACTCTTTTTTTCACCAAATTCTTTATAAGCTGCTTCTGAATTTCCATTCTTGAATTCATAAAACCTTATGTGTCTCAAGTGATTCCTGGTGCTTCCAAGTTAGCGCTGTTTTAATCAAGCAAATGATAATTTTATCGTTCTTTCAGACAAACATTTATCAGCTGAAATGCATCTCTACATAAGAAACGAAGTTTAGGTCCACTATAAAATACTCGTTAAAGATTGTTCAATTGTGATAGCACTTGTGCTTTGACCTAGTACACTGTGATTTAACGCTCATTCAACTACTCAACCATTTAGTCAGCAAGTGCATGTGCCGAAGAATGAAATCCAATCATGAACTCTCTATCAAAGCCAAGGTCATTTGTATGCTTGTGGCCCAAGTATAAGAGGTCTGACTTCCATCGCAACACGATCAGAAGATCCCGACTTCGATGAACTCTCTCAATTTACTGGTGCTTGTCCTCATTGCAACTGCTGGCAACTATGCCAGACCACCTCTCCGTTCCCACTCGCAGATGGAGTTTAATTTTGACGAATTTAAAGAAGCCCTTCATTCGGGGGATTCAAAGTACTTGCAGGCATTTGTTGACATTGCTCGTGGCATTGATGAGCTCATCAGGAGACTCAGTATCACGGAACTCGACAAGTTTGTTGAAAACCTACCCTTCGCCGACGACTTCATCGTCAACCTAAAAGACGAAACCATAGATCATGTCTTTCGCGTGACGAGCAGAGATCGATCTGTCTATGATAAGATTGTCTTCAAGTTGCCCAAGTCTTTCGACAAGGTGCTAAAAATTTGGGATGGACCTGGTTATAACGACCCAAACAAACCAAAGAAGACTGACAGGCAGGAGAAGGAAAAGGGACAAGGTTCAACCCCAGAGCCCAAAGTGACTGTGGTGGTTCACGATACCGGAATAGAAGTGCCAAAAGAGGAACTGGATAACCAACTTCAACATCTGGACCAACTTGTTAAAAGTGGAGATTATGGGGAACTTCAAGTGTGGTTTGACAGTCAGACAAATGTGGGACAAATTTTGAGGAATCTCAACTTAGACTACTGCTTTAAAGTGATCTTTCTTCTGCCTGATCCAGACGAAGTTCTGATGAAAGTCGATGAGCCAACCCTTGAGAGTCTGTTTGAATCCATGACTGACGAGTATATCATCAATTTGGCCCCGCATATCCCAATAACCCTCGAGATATTATTTGGTCACTCAGCAGCAACTGTGGATGAGATACCCAAAGGAAAACCCTGTCCCAATTACGAGAAAGGAGCTAAATCTCCTCAGTGTGGAGAAGGGAAAGTGTGTGTTCAATATGGTCCCGAAGGCTGCCATCAGTGTATCCAACAACCTCTGGCTAAATTCAGACCTGATCCTGACTTTAACAAGCGTCTGATGCGTGTTGATCCCATTTCACTGAAAGATCTAATGCTTCAAGTCAAGAATCCATCAGAGATTATCGAGAAATTGCCAGAAGAAGATATCAAGGCTATTGCCAAAGCGGTACCTGCCTGTGCTCACAAGTCGGAAATGCCAGCAAAGAATTTGAGAAAGCTCCTTATTCTGGAATGCGAAAAGCAAGGACCATTTCACAGAATTGAAGCGGTGAAGATAAGGAAGCTCCTGGTGAGCATTAGCCCTTTGGATCGAATCCTTTATAATGCGAGTCCTAGGCTACTACATGACGTGAAGGTCCTAATTGGCAAGAGCCTACCAATGCCGAGAGCGAAGGATCCACGAGCTTCAGAAGCAGCAGTAGAGGGGTCTAAACTGAATGAGACAAACCCAGGTCCTAGCTGGAATGACTCCGAGATTCGCCTCCAGATTGCCGAACAAATTCCCGACCTTGAGATCGGATTGGCAAACGTGCTCTCCACTGCACCCAAGGGTGTTGTTGAATTCGTAGTCAAAGCCCACGAAAAGCTACCTCGACTAGCGCTAAACATGAATCCCACAACCTTCAAACGTGTGCTTGACCTAGCACCTGAGTTTGGCGAACGTCTCTCAGAAATGAGCGGTGACTTTCTCAACGCGATATTCTCAGCACTTGAGCCGAGAGCCTGTGAGTTTTTAAATTCGATAGATGTGAGGTATTCCAGCGTGATAGGTGACAAGGTACCGCAACTCAAAAGCTGCCTCGAAGAAAGTAAGGTAGGAGACGAAGAGTCAGCGATTAAAGAAATTACTGAAAACCTACAGAAAATGCAACAGGCGCCTGAGAAGCTCACGTTCACAGAAGAAGAGTTCAAAATGCTGCGAGCCAAGCTGCCAAATATCCACGTTTTGAGTCAGCGATTCAATCCAAAGAAGGTGGCAGCACTGAGAGTGTTCAAGCCGAACTTCGTCAAGGACATTCTCAATCTGGAACCCCGGGTACTGGAGTCGATAAACGAGAAATTGGACGTGGCAGCGGCTCTCCTCGGTGTTTCGGTGGATGGGAAAGCCTTCCGCTTAGGTGGCATCTTTGACATGCTTTTCTAAACATAACTCCTCACTACCCATTCTGATTGACGTAAAATCGCACACAGATGATTCGTTTCTCTTATGGTGATTAATTTTTTTCTTTCTAATAAATAACATAATGAATGTCGCCTTTTATTGAGGTTTTGAAAAAAAATTATAGTGTCGATGACCTTTTTGTTCTTTGTTTGCGTTTGTACAATAATTAACGACAAATGCAGAAGCTAGAATTCTAAGCCATTTTAAGTAATTTTGTGTAGCAAAGAACAGGCCGAATATCTGAGCAATCCGGAAGAGATTGTCTTCGGAAACTCAAACAATTACTGATTAAGCGTAAGTTCGGCTCCGTTAATAAAAAGCAGAGTAAGTATAAAAACCTGAAGCAGAACTTGCTGCTTTCAGGTGATTTTATGGCGGATGTTGCTATGGCTATGCCAGAATTATGAAGACGTCCAAGTAGGTTATAATATATACTTAACAGATTAAAATAAGTCAATATTAAAATAAGGATTTTTGTCCGCAGGGCAAATTTAAAAATCTATGATATTCATGACATTTTATGGAAAATTTCTGTAAGAAATATAAATGAGCTCGTCTTTTTAAGCTTTTTAAAGTTGCCGAAACTCAGAGAGTATTGTGCATTTTCTAAATGCACGTAACAATATTGTTAGATACATATGCAGTCAAAATGATCAATTTATGGTAAGGAATTTGATAAATGAAATGAGTTGGATACAGAAGGTGATTTACTGAATTCAGAAGCAAAGATATTATCCTCCATGAAGATCAAGATTGAACCGTACGATGTGCAACTGAGTTTCGTGATAAGCATCTTGAAGCAGCAGACTCTGAAAAGCCTATCCCGCCTTATTAGTTGAGAAGAATTTGGCAATTAATTTTAGTTCTGACGATACATCTGGTCATCGTTTTCATCTCGAAGAACTTGAACTGATTCCTCAAATTGAAAAATACGTGCCTAAAATCTCAAATTGACATCTACGATTCTGTTTATTCTCACCAACTTGTTTCACCTTATGTCAAAGTGGTGTAAAGCAGTCGAGAAGCGAATTTCATTGGAAAATAAGGTACTTCTGCTACTTCTAATCTACAAGGAATAATTCACTTTGATTTGTTACCACCTAATCCAGCAAAAGTTAGGCCTTAAATTGACTCCCAGTAAAAAGTGTTATCTGGTGAATCGGGGAGGGTGCTATTGGATTCGACAATGCACGATCCACTCCCCCACAGCAAAACATCGAAGAAGAACTAGGTTGGAAGAAAATTCCTTATCCACCACTTTATTTCTCTTTCCAAATCATTTTAAAGAAGCCGCTTGTGCAACGCCGCAAGAAACAGGTTTAAAATGGCCCATGTGAGTTCTTCGAGTCCAAATCAGATAAATTTCGCAATAATAAAGCTACTAGCAAGCTTGATAATACTTTGGAAAAAGTCCTGGATATTTAGGGAAAGAACACTTGCAACTGATTCTTTTATAACACTGTAAGATTCGAACAGAACTTATTGGGTGACATGATACTTGCCAGTTACAATAACTGTGTCCAAAAAAATCGCTGGCCTGAACCCAATTATTTTCTCAATGATCCGACGGATTTAACTTCCAATTAGTAAGAACTCTTCATTCATGCCTTATTCTTGCACTTTTTTTAAAAAAACAAGCAGTTACAATTTAATACGCTTCAGTGGCTGATTCATCGACAAAGAAAATATCTCTACTATTTTCATTTCAGTAATATTCTGGCTTAAACGTAGTTGATCTTTTAGTTTTGAATATGGGCTGATTACTATTTGAGGTGATATTCATTTAATATGCCGTGTCTTCGATTCCTTTCCTTGGTATACGCAAGAGTATTATATAGATTCGAAGTTTGTTGATACATGGATTGCCATTGCTTGGATGCGCATAAAGTTTCATGAGTTAAAGTAGCTAGAAACATTCACTCAGCGTTTGGAAAATGTGAAATGTACAAGATGGTTTGCATAATTTGGAAGTTGGGGTATTTGTAGATCAAACCGGACGACGTCCAGTTGGGTTCAGCGATAAGAAGCTTCTTAAAGCTACCTTCAGTTCAACTGTTCATGGTCGCCATCTCTAAAATTTTGAAAAGTTTCGCAACTCAGAAATTGAGTGTTTGCCCACGAAGTATCTGAAAACAACCTTATGTACTTGGACGACATCTACTATTTTCTCATTCTCGCAAGAAGAGGTTGTTGAAGCTCACATTTGCTAGTTCATCTAGGAATAAAATTAATGAATTTAAGATATTTAAGGTATGAATAAACTTGTTGCTAGATTAAATGAAGTCATAGCTAATAATCAGCGTAAGTACACTGATGACTGAATCTTTAATTGGGCCACGTTTTACATATTCGAAATTGGACAGATTTATAGAAAGACCTGATGGTAGCTACCAGACTGTTGTACCAAAAATACGCTATTTGAGGTAAAGTCACAAATGAAATAACTATTTTGTATCGAAATTGCCCTCACATTACCAGAATATACACTAAGGAAGAATAACATTATTAGTTTAGACACACGACCGAAATTACAAGCCTAATTAGTAACCGTAACTACTAGATTCAATAAAATTGAAAAGTTTACATTCTTCAGTTTGAACCGCTTGTAGTCGGAAAATCGCAATTGAATCAATGTAAGGTAAATTTTTTTGTTTGACCTGACATTAAGCACAAGCTCTGACGTTAACTGGACAGAGCACCTGTTAGGTCAACCTAACAAGTGCCGTATTTACACGAAAGTTTTCAATTTATTGTTTTCAACAAGTGAAAATAGTTGAAAATCTAGTAAGCAGATAATTTTTTCCGTGATATTGGAAAAGTTTCTATATAGCTCTTTTGTGAATTTTGAAAAAACTTAAGTGAAGTACGAGCTGGAATTGAAACTCCAGCTAAGACTCTCCGATCACTTGAGCACTCCGTCGCTTGTATAGGCAAACAGTGTAGGCGTATGCTTGTCACGGTCTGGAATATGAATAGATATATGGTTGAGACCAGTAACCGAGAGATATTTTACCGTCAGAAAGGTTGGCTGACTCGACATATCTAAGAATGGCACTCAGGTTCTGGTTTACTCAGAGTAGACGGTACGATCGCGTCTGAAGTGTACGCGGTCAAAGGTAAGATTGATGATAAGCCGGCATCAGGGCTCCCGATTCGTAAAGCAGAGAGGTGCCAACTCGAAAGGGCATAGTGAGCCATTACAACGTGAGACATAGGTACAGTTACGTAAGGGAAAGGCATGAATCAACATCAGTACTTTGACGTTGACGTAGTCAACCTGTGGTCTGGAGTAGGGCACAGCTACTGAGCCTCTGACCTTTATCATGGGGGATCAATTAGTTACTTGAAAGTCGAATTTTGAAAATCGTTTCTTTGGCTTTTTGGTAAGTGAAGCTTCCTTCTATTGGAATCAGCCGCTTATTCATAAACTTTACTCATACATATTGGCATGACTTCCATTTGGGAAGAAGCCTAAGAGAAGTCACATTAAAAAATCATCTCAAATGTAGTTCGTAAATAAAAGTATTTCAAGACTTTTCAGTTGCAAAAAACTTTATGTTCTAACATATAATACAAATGGGGATTCCAAAGTTGTCCTTTGAAAATTGCACTTTTATTACATTTAATTTGCATATCTCATACTCCATTAATGACGAAAATTAAAGCATGGAATGTTTCTGACCTTATTCTAGATAATTTGCTCAATATTACCATAAATAGTAGTTGTCGCTGTAATTTTTCCGAATTTATTTGCTTCAACCAATGAGGTTCACTCTTGAACAGAAAGTGCGGACGTGCTTGCTCACAAAAAGTATAAATTGATCCTGATATTTTGCATTTGGTCGAACATTTTGATAACATGACTCCTAAAGTCTCTCTTCTGGTTTTACTGCTTTGTATTGCGATTGCTTACGCCGAGGAACAGAGATTCCAACGTGATCACTGCTCAGGTATCACCTGTAGAAACGGAAAGCACCATGGCTACAACTGCAACAAAGAGGGCTTGTGTGAGTTTTATTGTGAAGGTCGTGACTGCCCAGTGATTGATGCAACAAACGATCGACGAATCGTAAGGCAGGTTATTAAAATCCGCCACTACCTACCACTACGAACACCTGAGGAGATCCAGGACTACTTCGATGAGCTGGATGCGTTCACTCGCAACAGCATTATCTTCTTGTTTGACGCCAAAACCATCAACGCTCTGCTGGTTAAGCTCCCTGATCTGCCTCGATTCTTTGAGAGACAGATTCGCAGAAAAACAGGATCTCATGCGCTTAAGCAAGTCACTGTGGAGACCCTGAGACAAATACTAGACAGGCTGCCAATGTCAGTCATCGTTTTCCGCACTGAGCCAGAGTTCCAACCTGAAATCCGACGAAGAGTTGAATGGTATGTTGACAACATGGAAGCTGGAATGCTGCAGCAGCTTTTCATGGCTTTAGACACCCTTAACGAGGTCTTTGATGGCATTGACGTGAGAGTTTTCAAGAAGGCCCTTCTCAAATTGCCCGATCCGGATGCGGTGTTCGTGCGACTCGACTGCAAAATTCTGGCCGATCTGCTGAGCAAGGTTAATGGAAAAAACATTGGTGTGATCGTCAAAAAACTGACAAATACCTTGAGAAAACTGAGAGACTGCGAATGGGCTGAGGGACCACAAGATCAGCCTGAAGAGGAAACAGGAAAACCAAAAGTACCAAAAAGAAAAGTACCAAAATCAGAAGAAGAAAAAGAACCCAATGAAGAAAAGGAACCAGGAGCTGATTACATCCAATATAGTCTTCGAAAGATCAGGAGGCAACTCGAAGCCAGTGATTTTTCTGGTCTTCAAAGGACTCTCGAAGGCCTAAGTTACAAAGAATTCTTTCTGTCGCATTTTTCCAAAGAAGAAGTGCAGGCTATGCTGATTAGCCTACCCGATCTAGACTCCATCTTTGCCCACATTAATTTGCAATTTTTGGACTTCATAATCCACAGAATTGACGAGTCCGTCCTTATTCAAATCGAGCCTAAGATGCCCAACACACTTGCCAGTTTGAAGGCCTATTGGGGAGCTAATGAGGAGGAGGAAGAAAAAGAAAAGGAACCCAAAAAAGAACAGAAACCAGAAGCTGAGGAAGAAGAACGGACTGGTGACTACATCCAGGACAGTCTTCGAAAGATCAGGAGGCAACTCGAAGCTGGTAATTTCTCTGGTCTTCAAAGGACTCTCGAAGGCCTACAGTACAAAGATTTCGTCCTGCGATATCTTTCCAAAGAGGAAATACAGGCTATACTGATCAACCTACCTGATCCAGACTCAATCTTTGCCCACCTTAATTTGCAATTTATTGACTTCATGATCCACAACATTGACGCGTCCGTCCTTACTCAAATCGAGCCTAAGATGCCTAACACATTTGCCAGTTTGAAGGTCTATTGGGGAGCTAATGAGAAGGAGGAAGAAGAAGAAGAAGAAACGAACCCAGAGCAGCCACAGCCAGTTCCATCTCCTGAAAAACCTCATGGTCCCTATGACTGCCAAAACCAGGGTTGCCCTCCATTTGACGGCCATGTTAATCCATACATACCGTGTCCACAGTGTTTCATGCCCCAACAGTATCCTCAGTGGAACTTCGCAGTCCCACCTCCATACCCCCAGTTTGATTGCAACGGACCAAACTGTTTCTTCTTCGTTCCTTGTCGAGAAGAGTCAGAAGAAAATATTGAAGTGAAGACAAGGAGAGTAATTACTTCCGAAGAAGCCCATTAAGCTGCTTCTGAAAGCCACAAATCGCACTGTACTCGAGCTAATGCTTTGAGATAATTCATTCACTGACGTTTCGTGTTCATTAGTTTTAGATTTTTGCTACACTATATAAAAATTACTTAATGCTGAATAAAATTTGGCATTTTTAGTTTGTGGTTCTATTTGGTGACTCTGGATTTCAAGGTAGCTCCTTAGCAAATGGGAACATAAAATTGCAGAAGTATATTACTTATTAAATTTATATCAGCGGATGCTATAAGTCTGTCGAGTTCTTTCAAATTCGCACATGTTATCAGGCCCAGTTATTCAGTTTTATTATTTACAATTTAAATTCAACAGGAGTTCGTTGAGATTTCCATATTGGTTGATCGGTAATTTTGGTCTGATATTAAATCATTACCCTAGTTGAAAAAATGTATATAATAATTTATCATGGAACTCAGGCTAGTAAGGTAAAATATTGGTATATTAATTTATACTCGAATATCCCCAAGCCTACTATGACAGTGAGTGATTTCTATAATACCTTTCCTAAAATGACTATTTAGCAGTGGGAGGCAAGTCAAAACAATTTCACAGCCTTTGATTTCAATGGCGTTCAGTTTACATGGAAGTGTGTTAGAGCATGGTAAAGACTTAAGGAAAACTAGGTTTATCTGTCCTCTCGTAAGCTCTCTCTGAGTTTATAATAATAAGACATGTGTCCTACTTATCTATGGCGTACTTCTACCTTTGAAGAAATTTACTGTTACTTTCGGTATTATAGCATTCTTGTGGTGCTAATTTGAATGAAACTACATATGCCAGAGCTGCAGGGCTGCAAAATTGTTTCATCCATATGATTTTGAGAGCTGCAAAGTGTTGATCGGGAGAATAAGTTCTCCTTGGAACTTCTGTGCAGTGATTATTGCTGTGTCGGTTCGTGTATTAAAGTGGCCTGATATTGTTCTTTTCCGATGCACCAGAGCAGGTCTTCTTTACTCACACAAAGACAGGTTTAAATGCTCTAAATGCTGATAATAGATTCTATTTTCATCTTTGTTCGATTACTTTCAATCATTTACACATAAACTGGGTGAATTTTTCGGCTGCTGCTGAGTTTTGAACGCATTATATGTCTTAAACGAATCTTTGATGGTAATTCCATGTTGGCAGGGCTTCAATCAAACAAATCCTGATGTAATGTCGTTTAATTTGAAGAACTAATAATTAGGAAAGAATTTATGAGTCGACCTGATGTCATTGTTCGTTAATTCATGCACTATGTTAAATAGAATCATTCTGCTAGTTACAACTTTGAATTTGCATGTCGTATATGGCATCTAAATAAGAATAAATCCTTTGAAATGATTTTGCGACTTACTAGTGATTAGTTACTTTTTAAAAAATAATTACACCTTGAATGAATCACAAGACTTTACTCCCTTGAAATTCACGCTGCTTCATGCTCAAAGCTATCAAACTTGGATTTTATTCTTAATTCATCATTAATAAGAGGATTGCTGTCTCTCTTAAATTTGAATTATTTATGAAACTGTTCATTTTCGAAACACGGGCTCAACAAGTTAAACCTTAAATTTCGACCAAGTAAAATGTCTGTTAGATCTAACATATGTAGAAGTCGCTCTTGTTACTACCACCTACATTGAGCCAGAACCTTGTCAATACCATTTTTCATTTTGAGATCATTTTTAACTTCTACAAGCAGTTCCAACATCTTTTTTCTTAACATGGACCCTTTTTATTTATGAATCATTCACTTAAACTTGACCTGATCTACCGACTCCTAATTGGAAATGTGCAATCAGATGATGTATCACGATATGAGGCTATCATCTGACAAACTCCAATTTATGACTTATGACTCATGACTGTACTCTCTTTTACTCTATTTTAGTTCTTCTGAGCATTACCAACAAAAAAATGAGCATCGATGTGCCATCAATGAATTGCTTGCAAATCTATGGTTTTGGATAGTTCGCTACTAATTTTTAATTTCATTACTGGTAAAAATAATGATTTTCATTGTTGAAACACATGTCTATGCAACAAGTTTGGTGTAGAAGTCATGGAAACCTAACATGGGGTAGATTTCCGTGTTACTTAATTAGGAATTGGTTGAATTGTAAAACTGCTTTGTCAGGGCTACTAAATAAGTTATTATTGCTGTTAGTATGTTTAGTTTTTCACATGGAAGCCTAACATGTGTGAATTTCCGTGTAATTATATTAGAAATTTTATCAGTTGTCAGTCTCCGTTGTCAGGGCACCTAGGTAAGTACGCAGGTATTTTAATGTTACACTAACGTAAAAAGTTACCTACGAGCCTCAAAAAATTTAATAAACAGTCTAAATTTTAGGAAAAACAGTTTGTGTGAATAGACAGTCTGCATAGTATCCACAATGCTCCAGTTTCATAAGTGCAGTTAAAGTTTGTTTATGCAATTTTACTAAAAATAGCATTTTGCATTTAAGAGATACCATCTCTGTGTACATAGTGAAATTATCGCTTGTTAATCATTGAGAATTATTTCATGAACGTTGTTCGTACTTCTACAAAGGCAGTAGTATATCACTCCTTTCAATTTTAATTTCACTTTTAAAATACGCTGTAATTTGGAGGTTTCTATGTCCCATTTTTAAATGAGTAGAAACTTAAATTGTTTCTTGATAACAGAATAAATACAACTCATTTCGCAGTAATCAAAATCTTCCATCGTTGAACCGAGGCTAAATATATTACTAGCACTAATTAAGTAGGGTTGGAAATATCGTGTAGATTGTTAATGGACTGTCCAAATCATGTTCATTGAAAAATTGATTAAAATTTTGTATTTATACTTAAATTTAAAAGCTTTCCTTTGGTAAGTGGCCTAACAAACAGGTAAATAGAGAGCTTTTCAATGAATGTTACAACGGGGGCAAAAAATGCGATTTTTTTCGAAAAATCATCTTGATTAAATTTTGCTAAGACTTCGCACCAAAATTGCATTTATTAAGTACTTTCCCGGAGCAAATGAGATGTCACATTTCATAGGTCTTTTACGCAAGCCTAAATGCCAACTTCGACCAATAAATTTCTAATACACAATTGTAAAGGACTTAACTATTTATCGTTAGTATTCTATAAAAGTTTACTACATTTTTGTTTCTAATTTGTGTAATTTTTCGAAGGTAACCTACCGCCTGTATGCATCCCCATTAAGCAGAACCAATGAATTCAAAATTCATAGAAATCCAATCTGCATAGATGCTGTTATAATTAAACCAAAAAATCTTGAACACACAGAGAAAATCAGCTTCACTAACTAGATTCCTCCTTTTGTTCCTCGGAGTTGGCATTATCATCATTATCATCATCCCTCTCCTCCTGACCCGTGGAATTCTCACAGTCTGGTCCGTAACAGGGGAAGCCCTGTCCAAAGCAATTCATTCCCTGACATTCCAATTGCGGATACTGGTAGAAGCTATCGCAACCGTGACCAACACAGCCAAGTCCATAGGCGTATGGAGTATGGCAGACACCCTGGAAGCAGATGTACCTGCACGTGCCCTGTCTGCAGGCATGACCGTGGTATGGTCCACTGACACAAGAGGGTGTAGCGCAGCGTCTGAAGTCGTAGAATCCGCTACAATGGCCATTGGCACAGCCGTTCCAGAACCCACAGTTGCCACCCATGCAGCCACGGTAACCATAGGCATTGCGGCCCCATCCACCGTAGAAGCCGCTGTTGCGGAGCATCATCGGATTCATGTGGTTGTAGCTGAAGCGGGCGTTCTGGCACCCTGTGCCGAAGCAGACGAAGGGACAAATGCCGTGACGACAGCCGTAGCCAATGTACTTTCCGTTGTGGCAGATCGGTTCGTTGCAGGCGCGGAAATTGTACCGACCTCCGCAACCGTTGCCGTAGCAAGCCGAGGAGGGAAGAGCAGTGTAACCGAGAAGCAGAAGCAGGACCAGAGGCCACGACATGTTCCTCTCTTTCACGAGAATGAGCACATACCAACTGGCAAACGGTAGAAAATTTATAGAGCCCTCTGGATGTGCACTGAGGGAATCGATTTGACAGTGCGAACAGGGACATTGATTTATTGGGTGCTTATAGTTTTTGTTGTATGAATAATTACTTGTTGCACTTCTAGGATTCATATTGAATATTACAATGTTCTGAAAGGAGAATGGAAAAGGGAATATTCGAGGAGGTTTTCTAATAGCTTTGGATTGCAGTAGTATTGGAACTAAAACTGTTTAACTTATCAGGTCATCCAATAATTTCTGTCCGTGATTGTCGCTTAACAATTCAAAGTGGGTTATTCCTGGTGGATTCCTTCAGATCAATCCGAGAGAAAACCTTACCTCTTGAAGCTTCCATCTTTCTCCTACAGGAAGAGGCCATCGTCTACGATTCTTAACAGCATTTCCATACAAGATTCATGTTTCCAAGTTACCAGTCACAGATTTATCCGCCAAAAACGTTAAACAAGCTAACGAGAGTAATGAGAAGAGATTTGGTATTTTTTCATACACTTCCAATGCATGCACCCATTTTCCAAGTTTAGAAACTTTTCCAAATTTCGAAGCTAAACACAATGAAGAACTGGATGGTTGAATTAAGCTTGATTGCAAATTCCTTAACAGATCAGTGGATTTTCTTCAAAGGCTGACCTAACAAACTGCTTACGAATGAACTCAAATGGACGGATTCCAGTTTGATCTTCATTTTCGTAAAGGATTAAATAGCCGTTTCTGAATTTCGTAAGTTCACATATTCCTCTCCGTAGACTGAGGGAATGCTGCTTAGTTTCCCCACTTCACCTATTCACAAAATATTAAGTGCCTCAAATGATTCAGTTTATGTGCTACTAACCTGTTATCAGCATTTTTACTGAGTAAATTTTAATCTTATCGTTCTGTTAACTGGAACTGGATTGGTTTAAATGAATGAAAATATTGAAATTACTGTTCAGCTTGATTAGAAATTTTAAAAATAAACTTTTTTAGGTTTACTTTTGTTTAAAAAGAGAAAAAGTCAAACAGAACTTGTGGGATCACCTAATATCTTTGGGTTGCAGCAGTTTAGAAAACAACCATGAAACAATGAAACCGATTTTTTGAACGGCATTGGAGTAGGCCATTGGTTAAGGAAGCAGGCTTAGAGAGGTAATTAAAAAGGCAAAGTTATCAGTAAAATAAGTCTGTGAATGCGCAAAATGCGTTGAGGAAGACTCATACACGGCTATGGTAACTTCTACTGGTTCCCGCAAATGGACTGTCTGGGAATGAACTGCCTCAGATTGTCAAATCTAAGGAACAAAAGGAGGAATCTAATCAGTGAATTTGATTTTTCCTGTGTGTCCTGGATTCTTTTTGTTCAATTATAACCGTTTGGGATTATGGAACTTTTAAATTTGGGTCGATACAGATGTAAATCTATTGTAACTACTCAAGGGGAAAATGTATCGGTAGCCAGTAAGCAATTTCAATCGAAACCCTTATCAAAAAAAGATATTGTGATAGTTATTACGATAATACCATCTTCCAAAAAAATATAGTTATTTCTCATTATTATGCGATCAACTCATGGGTTCTCCTGGGATGTCAAATTAGACATAACTAGGTAATTAAATGTCACATTTAATTAAATATTCACTCTAAAAATACCTATTAAAGCCTTCGTAAATGTGAAATCCTTTCGTTTTTAATTCAACCTCCTCTTGCGACTTTTCAAAAGTTGTACATTCCAAATGTTTTTAATCCACTAAGTTTTTTCATCTATAAATTGAGTGAATGCTGTTAGCCGCTTCGTCGGTTGCCTGGTTTCTTCTAACTCGCACCATATTACGTGTCTGAACTTTTATATTGTTGTTCCGTAAAACAATTTCTAATCTGTTTAAATGCAACTTATAATGAATATTGTGAAAAATTCCATAGGACATTATCAATTGTATTTTATTAAATTTTTTAATACTCAAAAGCGATAAATGTAGGCCAACTGATATTCTGTCTGTCGATTATTTATTGCTTGTTTAAGTGTAAGTACAAGGCCTGTGTGTACACAAGACGAAATTTGAAATGGGTTATCAAATCTTCTTTTTAGGCTCACCGTGTATGGGCTTTTCTTTTTTGATAGATTACCTGAACTTACTTAAAGGGTGTTCGGGATAAACTAAACAGTAAAATGGAAATATTGGCCAGATGAGATAATTTTTTACATCTATTTCGTTTAGACAGAACTAGAAACCCAAAATTGTTTATTATAAGTGGATGCGAGGATTCACTTAGCATGCTATTCAGTGAGTATTTCTTCTTGAGGCTCTAAGCTACCGTATGCTCATTGTGATGCTAATATAAGCGTTTTGTAAGATGAAGTTCCAGGGCAAGTACGATCTACTGATGTTAATTTGAGTAGAAAGATTATTTGAGCAGTATGTTGAGCCAATACGAATCAGTAATCTACAGTATCTTATCAGACTTTTAAGGTAATTTTGCTTAAATAAATAGAGTCGTAAGTAGGCAATTTCAAGGTAATTACCTTTTGGTTCAAATTGAAGCCTTCACAGAAACCTTGCAGTGCGATGAAAATTCGATGTAAGCTTATTAATATAACCCATAACTTATTAGTTCAAAAATTTTTCGAATTTTTCACGAATTATTCAAATACTCACAGTGACGTTTATTTGATAATTTTGCTTGAAATTATCCAGGTAATAAAACCTCTGCTAGAATTTATATTTTGTTATTTTAAGCTAAATATATGCACCAAAGGTCAACGCGTTAAATCGAACTAATTTCCCTTTTCCCAGTTTAGGGATATTTAAGGTAAATTTCCAAAATGTGTCTCTGGTTCAATTTATCACCTCCATTATTTTTATTCTCCCTCTGCCCCTCTTAATTCATATCAAGATACCAAATGCTAGTGTCTTGGCACTTTGACAGGCGATATTGCATCCATTCCTGTAATTAAAGCTGCGCTAACCGTAAAAGCACTTAATTCTACACTTTCTGTTAGCCTCCTTAAATGGAGGAACTGAATTCTTAATATATTCAGGTCATCCAAAAGCTGTGCCCGAATTTCGAACAAATAAACTAGTCAGCAAATGTTTTATTTGATAAAAGATTCAATCATTGCTGTCCCTTTCATGATTCGCCATGAGTTCCCCCCATTTATTTTAGCGTTAATTAATAGACTCATTTTAGACCAATTCTTTTGGTTTTGTTTCCAAGAACCCACATGTCACTTTCAACAACCTCTTTCTGCTCTGAAAAAAACTGTTTCATCTGCCCATTTATTTTGTGAAACTATAAAATACGGTGAGGAATTACCTCTTAGTCAGTTTCTCCGATTATTATAACGTCGTCTCGATTAAGCAACACCCCTTTTCGATTCACTAGAGCGGGTAGTACGAGATTTAAGATTGCCTTCAGGCACCCATTCATAAGTTAAGAAACTTATCCATTTTTGAAGATGCAGCCAATGCATATTTGACAATTCCAACTCAACTAATAAAAGCAGGATAAGCTGCTTCTTCAAGAGACTTATTAATGAACTCAACTGAACGTCGGGTACGATCTTCAACTTGGTAAATAATGAAAACTCCACTTTTGAATTTCGAAAAAAAGCCATTTTCTTCAACCATTTTCGTTCATTCACACATTCCTAGCCATAAACTGAGTGCTTTTTCTAGCCTCTCTTGAGCTTCCTTGTACTACTAGACAAAACAATTGGATTTCATATGCTCCACTTTACAAATACTTTACGGTTTTAGGGTTGGAGAAGTTTAATAGTGGGCCTCGCTTTTAAGTAATTATTAAAAATTGGGAACTTTAAAACGGAAACAGAAAAGAAGCCACTTCCTTTTGTCAAATGGGAAAGTTCATACTCTTGATGGTTTTGGATGCAGTAGTTATAATAATTTCTGAGTTGTTATTCTCAAAGAAAATCTAAATTAGGAATTCACTAAACAAAAGTGGTCATTATCCTTTTTTTCACAATTCAACTAGCTCCAACTGTAATGAGTTCTAAGTGATGGTTGTTTAAACATCTGGAGACTGTCCATTTGCTGGTAGCCTTCAACTACTAGCCATTTTTGTGTTCCGCATGACCACAAGCACCTAACTAGGACATTTTACAAGAAGACACCTTCTCGAAGATGCTACAACGTGGATGGTCAATGGCGTGGATAAGCTGGCCCACAAGCAACTGCGGTGGGCACCATTGGATTCAGTATAATTTTGTGCCTCCACATTGTGAATACTACATTTCGGTACCTTTGGGGCTTGCAGGAAATATGGCCGTCTGTTCTGCACAAATTCCTGCGCATGTCATTTAGAGATTTTAAGGACGTTGGTATGAAGATCATATGATGCCCAAATCGCTGGCAAAACTAATCCTGGCACTAAGTGATTAGATGATTTATTAACAGGTCATCCAACCTACGCTCTTTTCATGTGTATCATATTTAGATGCATTAACACTAAGCGAATTTTGTTGCACAGGATGAGATTAAAATTTGCTGATTTGAAAATCTCAAAGAAACATTGTGTTTACGAGTTCATTAATGAACATTAAAGAACATTCATTTCTATTTATCGATAAATTCTTTTAAATGCAAGTCGCATTAAAATCATGTTTTCCTGCAAATAGCAAGACCTTAATTGCAGTCGAAAGAAGACTCAGTTGCACTTAGTGTGGTCTGATCGATTGATCGATTGATCGCAGTATCGATTAAGCTAGCGTTAAACGCATTTAGTTCACAAATTTATCTTAAAAAAATTTATTGCGATTATTTGAAATATGCAAAATACACTGTGAATCTTTTCAGGTTTAATGAAATCAAAACACGGTATTATAATGCAATTTAACTGTGATTTTTACAATTGAGTTAGCAATAAGTTTTTTACCTGACTGGATGAATTGGTTTGCGCATTGTTCAATAAAGTGGATTGTTTTACAAAAGCAGCGCATACATGAGCTTTTTTCTCATCAACATTTCCATTCAAGTCGTCAAGTTTAGATAGCCTTCTTTAAAGAATTCTGGAGAGCGTAGTTGACACAGAGTTTTGCTTCCTCTGTCATCGAAATGGGTCACAACCATACTAGAAAGCCCTCTGTGACACTTTTAGGAAGAAATTGTTATTCAATTTCTACCAATTACTATTATGGAGAGCTCACTTATGAGATTCTACTGATCAAGCCGCGCCGATTTCGGAATATCCTGCTTCATGTTTTCTGTCCCACATTACCGTTAAGAATTGAATTTGTTGCGTATTCTCAGGATGAAATGTCTGGGAATGTGGCTACATGAAAGAGCTATTCGTCAATTTTTTCAATTTAATTTTGATAGGCCTTGATATTTGACCATTTTTGAGGCCTCTCTCGTGAAATGTATTCACTTTTTGAGCACAAGTTCCGTAAATTTCATCAGAAAACCCCAATGATCAGTGCTCGATTTTAGATTAACTGATCTATCAGAGAGTCAAGCTTCCTGATTAACTCGGAAGTTTCTAACCCTGGTATATCGGTTTAATGGCAGTGTATCAGCCTGCGTGCTCACTCAAATAACAACTCGTTCATTAAGCTCAATTTCGTTTAAGAGATTCTATGGAAGCTGTTTAATTAAATCCTGTAATATTATTAAAATAGGCTCAGATAATCTCACTCTGATTTCCCAATTTTACGCCAGACTTTTCATATTCAAATTGTAAATAAGTTGAAGAAAGTTCTTTTGAATATGTTATACTTCAAAAAACTCAATGTCACAGATTTAATAAGGAGTTAATTTCTTACAGAAATGCCCGGGTAGTATTTCCGTGCCCGATCGATCGAAATTTAGATCGATACCACTATCTTATTGGTTCTGCCTGGAGAACTGAGTTAAACTCACCAGTAGTGCGAGAAAAGTTCCACTGATGAAAATGTGAAGGTATTGAGGGCCTTTTACTAACCATCGCTACAGTGAAATTCCATAGCTAATTGGGGTTCCTTCTGGTTGTAGGTCTTTGATAACAATGAATTGATGTAATGACAATGGGAAGTGGTCGTTTAAATAATTTCTCCCTTGTCAGTTGCTTAATTAAGGTTTTTCACTATTCGAAAGTAGGTTATTGCTGTTCACTAAACCATGAGCTTACTGTAATTCTGAATTTGATAACTAGAGTTGCCTTATGATTAAATCCCATGGTATCAGTGAGATTTCTGGGAATAAAAAGTAGACGAGTTTTATTAAACAAGTTGCTATTTTATACCTTTTCAGGAATCAAGAAGACTCTTTTGGACTAAGGTGACCTGTCATGGCTACCGACATAGTCAAAGGCTCACAGACTACGGATTCGAGTTAGCCAACTTCCCAGTGCTCAAAATATTCTGGACTCCAATCTCCTAGAATCTACCTTACCCTGTGGTTCGTTGTCGATTGTAACGCTAAATGCCATTTTTACACACCATCTGCACTACAGATGAAAATAAGAGAGAGGACATGGAGGTGCAGCTTTCCCAGCAAACCATCTCTTGATAGACCGTAGTCAAAGCATGACCCGTTCATTAAGTTCTGTATACTGTTCAGGAGCTGAGATGGTCTGCAGTCACCTGCCGGAAACCCTACTGGAATCATTTTCTCCCTTACAAGCACATCCGTCCCAGGACCTCAACGAAAAGTAAAAAGAGGAGGATTCAGGATAACGGGAGAACTTAGATTTTTCCGAACCACTTCTCCAAAGCATTGGCATTGCTTAATTGAAGGTCAGAGAGGCACTTGTGGAAGTGATTGAGCTTCGTATCTCGACAGACAGATCCAACTTGCGGTAGGAGAGAATAGCTTCGGATAGACCATTTTTGAAGATCAAATAATCGACTGGTCATCAAGATCCTTCTATTTCCGTCCATCTATAATGCCTATGAGGTTAAAACTCAAGGCGGATAAGAAGGAAGCACAGGTATATTGGACAAAGCGCAAAGAGCGTGGTTGCGGAACTGTATCAAAGGCCTTCGTGACTTCAAGACAAGATTCACAGAACTACCCCCTGTTCGAACACTTCCCGAGAAGGGTCCGCACGGCCAAAAGCGCCTGCTCAGTGGCTCAGCCAGTTCTGGAACTACGCTGTTAGACTTCTCAAAGCTATACTTGCGTAGGGCTTGCACATGACGTCCAATAACTTCCAGGAATACTCCTCGATCCTTTTCCTTTGTAAAGCGGGATGACTGCTGCATCGACCCATGATCTTGGAATGCCAGCTTTCCTTGCCCAGGAGGCATTAAGGAAGCCAACAACAGCGCATGCTGCCTATCATCACCATGTGCAATCAACTCAGATCGAATTCCAATCGAACCCGAAGCCTCACCCATGCTAAGCCCTACCAAATGCTCCTTGAACTTGCCTATTGTGAATTCTGGCTCTTTGTCTCCTGTTGGTGCAATCACTCAAGTTATGGTCCTAACACGTAATAGGGGTAAAAAGAGAATGATCTGACGGTCTCAAAGCTGGATTTCTCGATGCATGACGTTGTTCCTGGAACTTTTACGACTAAGTCTTGAAGTACAAAGAGACTGATGCGTTTTTTGGCGTTGTTCAGTTCAACTTTGGACGGTCAGGACCCTGTCAATGATTACTATTGAACTGGCAAGCAGACGAAACGTTGAAGACCTTTTCAATAGCCTTCACAGAATAACCAAGCCATTCCAGTGCAAATTCTGTGACCGATCATTTGCTGAAAAGGAAATAAGATGGAAATTCAGTTTTATTCAGCTCAAATAGAGTTTGGGCCGTAAAATTGCATCCACATTTGTACGTATTTTTCTCCGACCAATTTCACAGAAAATTGAAACCGCTTGAGTGCAACAACCGTGAAGCAGTTTTGTGGTTTTCTAACGCACATGGAATCCCTACGCGGTGTGTTCGTCTGCAATGAGGTATTTAGTTGGAGACTTAAAGTGGTGTGCACTTTAAGCTGAACTTCCAAAAGCGTCCAAGCTAAGAGAAAACCGAGGATGGAAGTATAAACTTGTATTGGGAGAAATAACCAGCTCGTGAATGATGAGCTGTCGCTTGCGCGCTGCCGAACAGAGCTGTGAACGCTTATTCTGGCGACGGAACACAAATTATGACTAAGCGATTTGTGTTTGATCAACAGATTGTATGCTTATGGGCTTATGAATGGGCACAAAGTTGTTAACCGTCATGAATATTTATCAACCGGGGATATGTGTCCGGCCCTCCATCAAACTACAGGACGCCTCGGATGAGGCCTAAGCACTGATTCCCTTCACACGATTTCTCCTTATCAAGCTGTACTGATGTTTTACATGGCAGTGGTCACTATGCCCCTCCGAGTTTGCAATTTCCTAGGGCACAGTGGACACCTATAGCACGTTCACCTCTATTTTGCCAAACAGGCTCCTAGATGACTGTGGACTACCAGTTCTTTCACCGACCACGCACGCTTCAGACGCAAAGAAGGGAAAGCCAATATCGTCATCTTGATGAAAGGCCTCCTCAGACGCGGTTTTTGAAAAATTTGGCTCTTTCTTTAAAACCCTCGTGGACCCCACGCTTGTGTGAAATTTCTGGTTGACCTTTGAACTGTTCCTCAGGCCAGACATGAAGTTGCTTCATGGCGTGCTGTACATTTTAAAACGCTCCCACTCGCCCCAACGCTGAGTGAGGAACAGTGTCAACGAGTTCAACAGTACTCCCTCTGTCCAGACCCTTTTGAACAAGAGTCAGCAGAACCGGAACTGCTAACTCTGTTGAGTAGCCAGCCCTGAAACCATGCTGCGTCTCAGACCATGTATTCGCGATAATCTCAACGTCATGGATTCGAGCTGTGAGACCATTGGTATCTTTTCTGACAGCCTTTGCCTCAAACGCTCAAGACTGGACCAAGTCCCTGGTCTAGGAGGTCGATGATATCCTCCAAGTTAGAGCAATCGTCCCTAACCCTCGATCGGGATCACTGATCAGCGGAAAGTTAATGGACAGTGTGCACCTTTTGGGCCATACCCAGATAAAGTGTGCATGGTGTTGGGTTAGCATCCCAAAAAAGATGAAGGTGCTTACATCGTATTCGCTTTTTAGAGGTTTCTTTGTCTACGGTGCGTTCGCTTTTGGCAACATAGGCCTGTGCTACGTATGTACTTTTGCCGATGAGCAATTTTGAAATGCCCATTCCTCTTCTGTCTTGTAAATGGCACGCTTTACGATGTAGGCAGAACATCCTGCCTGCCCCGAACATTTGAGTGTTGTCAACCACCTCAGCACTCCTATGATTCAAAGAAATACTCATTTTAAAAACCCGATGAGCTAATTCTACTCAGTGGGTTTGAAACCTAATTCACTGCTGTCCAGGAGCTCCATTATCGAGGCTATGGAAGCACTTCATCTTTACAAATTGAAAAGGAGACGAAAGATTATTTCCTCTGAGGTTCGGACTGCTTCAAACTGCACAATTACCCCTTTCATGATGAGTATTTTACTGCTTTTAATGTTTTTTCGTCGAACATTACGCTTGGTTTACTTTCGAAAGCAAGTAATCAACTCCAGAAGATCAAAAAGCTGTATCTTTTTCTATTCAATTTGATTTGACATAGTTCTATTGAGATTTTCGCCATGTTTTTTCTTTTGTTCTGGTGAAACCCTAGGTACAAGAAATACTTTGTTTTGTTGCAGTCACGTCATTATTTTTGCATAGTTTAGTTTAAGACGTAACACACTGACCTTATGATTTTGATGCTAGGATAGCAGTAATGTTGTGCAATTAATCAACTGTATTCATTCCTTCACTGTATATGTAGAATATATTTAATATCCTTTTTAATAATCTGAGCTGTTAGCACTGACGATTAGGCCGTGTGAAATGTTAATAGTAACATGAAGTTTGCAATTTGCTTTCAATTTGTAATCTCTTCTATGTCACAATCCGCTAAGACAATGAGAGACGACTTAGGGAATAAATGAACCTGGAAATGGGAATTTAGACATAAACGTTTTGATGAGTTTAGTCGTGGAAGAATCGCGTGTGCAATGTGCTTAAACGCAATAGCTTTCAGTTAATGCGCAGGAGCTTTCAAAGCTTCCCAGTGGCCTAGCCTTTGTATGCTCTGCCCTAAGGCACAGGAAAACCTTTCCCAATGTATGGGTATAATCACTTAATAGAAGTAGATATGAAACACAAAAATACCAGTTTCTTACGATCCTCCAACAAGAGCCACTTTTTAGCTGTTTATCACCCTAGGGTAGAATACATCTCTCGGCTTTCCTGCGGCTTTCAAGGAACTTTAAATATGTTCTATTCGACTTTAAGGCTTTTATCCTAAACTCGCGTAATGCGTAGGTCTCCGTCTCCGTGCCAATTTTCTCGTGCGTATTTATGCAGCAGGCGGGAGGTCATCCAATAAGTTCTGTCCGATTTTTACCCATTTTAAATTAAACGAAATTTAAGGAGTATTTTAAAATGTCTAATAACAGTGAGCACTATCCTTATGATTAAGCTCATCCAATCTGATCAAATTTTGTTTTACCAAAGAAACGAAACCAATATTTCACCGATTAAAACCTAACTAGCATGAAAACTACTAGGAATTACTTGATGCATGTAATGCTTCATGAGTTCAAGCACGGAAACTCAGCAGCCTAAGAAGCGACTAGGAATATTCACTAAGTTTATGAAGAGGAATATGTGAATGAGCGAATGTATGAAGAAGGTGGTTTGGAGAATTCAGAAGTGGAGATTTCACCTTCCCCGAAGATGAACATCGAACCGGACACGGTCTAATTGGTCTCGATGATAAGTTGCTTGAAGAAGCCTTTCCTGCTTTAAAAGTTGATTTGGAATTAACAATAAAGTTCGGTTAAAACCATCGTCATCTTCACAAACCTAGGGAATTTCCTAAATTTGGGAAATGGACGTTTTCTCACAAATTGTGTAAAAATAGTCTATTTGTTGTTTTGATATCTGTACCCGTTTTAATATACCTAGCTTCTTGAGTTCATTTATTTCTTTTGGGGATAAATGTGTCAGAGAAACTAGACATTTCAGAGGACTCTTGGATTAATTTGAAAATATAATATGTTCAAAAAATTCTATGGAGTTATCGATCGAAATTAGTGTTTCAAATAAAGACAACCATGCAACTATTAAACTAACAATGACTTCGGGCCCACCATTTTTTCTAAAACCCTAAATCTATTTTCTCAGGGTGTTTCTTTAAGGCTTCAAAAGCAGTAATGAAATTTAAGTACGCCGTGCCGCAAAAAGATTTCTAGAGCCGAAAATGCGTTGTACAGAGTGATATATTTTGCTCGTTTCAATGGTTGACTCATAAAGCCTGGCAAAGTCGTTTGTCGTGTTTTAGTATGCAAGTTAATGCTGATATGTAAATAAGCTGTGTTTTACCAAAATCAGCTTTGTTGCAATGCACAATGAGTTAGAGACTTTGTTATGTTGCTTAAGTGGTTATTCGACGAGATATCAATGAGGACTTATCATATTTACCAGGATAACTTTGGAAAGGACAACTCATATATTAATCAAAGTGCACTACGAAGAAACGGTGTTTATATTATGTATTTAACGAAACTAAGTTATTTTATTCGAAGAAGTCTGTTAAAATCACCGGCTTTAGTACTTGTTTAACTGTTGCATCTCACCATTTATATCAGCTTTGGATGTAGTTTATCTACATTCATATTACAAATGACCATTAAATTTATTGTTCTTTTTTTAGGTAATTAAATAAGATGGCTCGTATTCATGCCTTCATATTAATTTGTGACTAGATCTCTCAGGGAATTTATCTTCTCTCCTTAATTGCATCAAGTCCATCCCATGATTCTCAAAAGCATGAATGATTGAAAATGCGTAAAATGATTTTCTGCGTTTTGACAATGTATCAACACTTTTTTTACTCTTTTCAATCGTGCGTCCCCATTTCCTCACCAAACACAGGACTCTAGCAGCGTCATCCATGAGTAAGCACTTTCGCTCTTTTTCTTGGCTGCTAAACTAGGGTGTCAACCAACTCGCGTCGCACCTTTTGTTTAATTCTCTTTTTCAGAGCCGGTTATATGCAAAATCCACACAAAACCATTCGCTTTAGCCAGCTCCTTAGGCTATCAAATAGGCTTTTCATAGGTTTTAGAATTCTTTGTTATTGTATGGCATATTTGGCACTGGAGCTTCGAGGTGTTTCGTTCCAATTAAGCACTAACATTTAAATGATTAGCTGAAGTTGGAAGAGTTTAGCAAATGAGGGAGATCATTTTGGCTTGAAACTTTGAAACAGCAAAGGATTCTCCGTATCTGAAAAACAGACACGATTAAAAGAAAAACACCTTGAAAAACGCTAGGGAACGATATTTGTTGACAGCGAAACAGAGTACAACCTTTTGATCTTCCGCAGTTGACAAAGTGATTTCGAAACCTGAATGCGAATATGCACCGAGGAACTTACAGAGAGATTACTTTTAGTACAATAATCATTGTGAAATCTTACTGCTCAACCACTTCGAATGTAGAGGATATTTCGTTTTTAAATCAACTCATTTTGCTTGAAAATAGCTATACAATTGAGAACGATTTTTCTATAACCCGGGGCAAGAAAAATTACCCTCATCGATCCTGAAATTTTACCAAAGAGGATACATTCAAATGCTATTAATGGGGAACTTCAAAGTATATTTGTATATAAACTAAAAACTACTGCGTTTACTCACCTTCCACATGCAAATGCAGCTATTGCCATTTTATTCACTCACTACTTAACTCATGAAATCGCTTGTCTAAATATCCGTTTCCTGGTTTCTACTACTAGCATCCAGTTGGAACCAGGAAACGCGCTGCCTTCCGTTGTCTTAGCGGGTTGTAACATTACATACTGATTACATATTGCCTAGAGACAACAAATATAACGATATTGGAAGTAAATGTGGACAAGTAGTGAATCCAGCCGGCTAACTTAACAACATTACTGCTACCTTAGTCTAAAAATCAGTTCACTATATTTCAAACTGAAATAGACAGAGACAAGAAAGTCATTTCTTGCCCATACGTTTTAACTCACCTAAAATATATTACTAGACTTCCGTTTTAAATCTCTTCCCAAATAAGGGAAAAGACATTATGGAAAAGGCTAGAGAATGACGTTCATTGATAAGGAAACACAGAGTTCAATGCAACTTTTTGGTTTTCCTCAGTTGACAGTGTCTGCGAAACGTGAATGCAAGTGTACAACCAGGAACTTACACAACGATCAAAAGTAGTACAATAGTCTTTAAAAATGGCAAAATCTTACTGTTTTATCATTTCAAGTGTAGAGGCTATGATTTTCGACCCCGTTTCAATTTGCGCAATCGAAGTTCTTCCATAGCTCCATAGACACTGGAGCTCCAAAAACGCAGCGAAGTTAATGTCAAACCCACTTAACGCACAGAGCTTATCGACTTTAGAAATACATATTTCTTGGAATCACTAGGGTATTTGCGCTGCTGACTGTGCCAAAATACTCGGGGCAATCCAAGTGTGTTGTGCCAACTTCCTAAAGTGTGCCATTTACAAGACGCGAGAGGAATGGGCATTTTAAAATTGCTCATCAGCCATCCAGTATTACGTTTGTAACACAAGACCATGTTGTCAAAATCGAATACATCGTGAGCAAAGAAACCTCAAAAGGCGAACACGACGTAAACTCTTTGATCGTTTCTCGGATGCAAACCCAGTGCCACACACACCACATTTGGGCACCACAACATTGGACGATAGAGAGCATGTAAATGAATGCGTCCATAGATCGTTCGCAGAAAGATGGAAATTCACAGAGGAATCAAGCCATATAATCGCATCGAATGTTGCGTGTCTTTTACCCAAAGGACACTTTAAGGCGACACATTAACACGATTTACAGGAAATGAAAGCTTTTGACTGAGCGCACATTGAATCCCTCCACTAAGGCAGTTTGGATCAGTGCGTTGGCCACAATGACGTAGTCACATGGAGACGCTCTGTGAGTAGACATCTATGGGCAGGAGTCGATTACATGTGATGAATAAAGACCCATATTTCGTCTAGACGTCATTAGCAAGCTCTACACAGGTATGGTGGTAGGCAGGCTAAGCTAGACCTAATCAGGAAGAACCTCAGTAAACAGTGGTGTTTCGCTATTAACCAAAGTAAAGATGGTTAGTAAAAATCCCTCGATACCTTCGCACATTTTCACCGACCGAGAGCTGTTACCACAATTTGCTCAGCTCTCGAGGTCACTCAAAGTATCTACGCGAAAGAAGTGGAATTTTCCTCCCACGACTGGGAAAATTAACTCAGTTCCTCGAGGAGAACCAATAGGAAATAGGGATCGATCCAGGCTGCGATCGATCGTGTACGGAAATACTATCTGGGTAAATCTGCAAGACGTTAACCGCTTCATGAATCCATGACACTAGGTTTCTTGATTTGTAACATACATACTCGGAAGATTTTTCCCTCAAATTTATTTAAATTTAAATTTGAAACGCCTGAAGTAAACCTGGGAAATAAATCTAAGACTAATTCAGCCTGTTTGGACAATATTTCGAAATCAAAATTAACAGTTTTAGTTGAATCTCTTAAATACCAGTGATCTTAATGAATGTGACTTGGTATTGGAGTAAGAATGTGCTTGTAATGCCATGTTGATACATTCCACTTCAAATATCCTACACCAGTTTTGATCTTCATGTTAGAAAGTGTTTTCAATGGGTTTTCCAATTCGCTATCCAGATTTCTGTAATCAAGTTGAAACATAAGATGACTACAATGGTTGTTTACCATGCTTTCAGTAATATAAAAAGTTATATTATCTACTTCTATTTTCTACTTTTGAAACTGGCGCTCAAAAAATGCTTGCATTTTACAGGTGAGACCTTGAAAATGACTAGGAGATTGAAGCTGATGGAAATTTAATTAAAAAAGATGGCTGTTTCAGATACCCACTTTACCAGACATTTCTTCCCTAAATATGCTTCAAATTCAAATCTTTGTGATAATGTGGGACAGAGAAAATGCAGCAGATCTAGTCAAGAGCTTCTTCTAGGTGATCTTGCCCTAACAAGGGAGAATTTTTGAAAAAATCTCTGCTATAAATGAAACTGGAAATGGTTGTCAAGGCAATGGCTGCCAAAATTAGGATCTTCAGGGCCCGCGATCATTTTCATATTCCAAACCTCGGCTCCAGGAAGGTTGGCATTTTTCCTTCTGATTGCATGAGACTGATAAATTTCATTGAGAATCAAGGTAAAGTTAAAGGTGTATGCCATGAAGCACTTAAAGACAGTTCGACTTAAAACTAAAAGAGACTCATCGTGGCAACGATTTAAAAACAAGCTATCGATTATTGATATCAAATTCGGAAAACCACTGCAGAACCCAGGAAAGGATCAATGAAGTAATGCAAACCGATATTTTAAGTGGTGAACTAATAGTTTACAGAACAACAAATTTACATTTTCTTCACTAAATCTGTTAACATGGAAATACCCAAGACTAATTATTTAAGGCATGTAGTCTTTTATGAAATCAAGAAGATCGATCGAGTCGGTCGGTCGGTCGATCAGCCCACACTGAGTGCAACCGAGTCTGTAGCGCCTATGAGCTGTGCTGATGTAATTGCTTGCCCAATGTCAGGACACCGCTAACACCACAAACCAATCAAAAATCGCTTAATGGCAAAATGTGTCCTGTAACGAGGATGAGTGCACACAACGCCGTACGACGGCGTGCCGTCAACACCTCATACGTCCTGACGTCCTGTGCTAGTTTTTTTCTCCAATACAAGTTTGTACTTTGGAACGTATTTGGGAGTTCTTTGAAGTGATAACCACTTTAAGTCTATCTCGATTCCAGTTAAGGTCTTAATACTTGCACAATGGAATTACTTTGACTTGCATTTGGAGTATATTACCAGTAAATAGCAACAAGTGTTCTTTTTTCTTTTCCAAAATAAACCAAAGTACGCAGAATAGGGTGGAAGTCGGACAGCTTGACTGCATACTAGACCTGGATTTCAGGATTGATTGAATTTGGCTACATTTGAAGCAGAGGTTTAAAACTGGTTTGCTAATGTTGAAAAAGTGGGAAAAAAAGTTGTTGGACAAATACTTTGGCTAATAAGTGTTGGTCTGTAGTGCTAGTAGCTTTTCTGAAAACACATTGTGATGAAGGGTCAGATTTGCAGGAGGCAAATTGGTGGGTGCATTCGTGAGGAGGTGTAAATCTCTTAATACAAAGTTTGACTTAATACACCATTCCCAGTTGACGCATTGGGAAAAAATGAAGTCATAGCTAGGCAAACAATGGCAGGGATCGGCATCGGTAGGAATAGGGCATCGATCATCTTCGATGGGGCCTAAAACAAAACACACCGTTTTAAAGCAACTGAATGTCCGGAACTCGGAAAAATCCTAGACTGAAACCACAACCTTCAACACCACTACACTGTGGACGCCCATCAGAAGCAGACATTTCTTCGAGGTCTCTCAAGTCTTGCATTCCCCGTGTTTGATGCACTATTTACCAGGTACGGAGTTACTAACGTTGTGGTGTGGGGTCAGGAACCTAGAAATATGTCGGATCATCTCACATTTTCTGTCTGAATTCAGCAAAGAAAGCGAGTGGCTACACTGAAGATTATTCGAATAACTCGCAAATGTCACCTTCATTCTCTTCCTGCATTACAGAAGCTGTTTATTCCCAATTATGTTGTAGGCTACGAAGACACTGTCGCCGGTGCTTAACATCTCGATGGAAGATCCACTTTTCGCCCACAGTCACAAGTTTGTCGGACGAACAGCGAAACAAGTTCGGGGGAATCAAGAGAAGAGTAGATCTCGCGTCGACAATCGATGAGCAGGCACCCATTTTACGGGCTTACGAGCATTTCGAAGTTCAAGAGTGAAGAAGATTGCCAATTATATGCTTTCGAGCAAACTCATGAAGCCGAATAACCGTCATCGAGTGCTGCTTCCTTAACTGGTCATCTACGTGAGAGGTGGAATCTTCACTGCCACTGAATTTATCAAACCATCTACTAATACCACTCTGTTTGCCTTTCATTCACATCTCATTTCATCTCAGTAAATAAGTATTTCTTTCCAGCTGCCGAGTTTTCAGCTGTTGAGCCTCCCCTCTTGAGATCACAAAACACTGTGTGTGCCCCACATGTGAATCCTCGGTACTTCCATGTTAGCAGGGTTTAAAGAAATCAAATCTTTAATTTATTGTTTTGTAGCAATATGGAATCAGGTTCAATGCAGGTTGACAAGGAAATAGGATTCAGCTCCTTGGGCATTGTACATTGGACAATATTGTATAAGTTTCTTTGAGCTTTAAAAATTCACATTTGAACAGAATTCATAGTGTGACTCGATACAAGTCCAAATGCAACACATCTGTACCATTAGACAGGCGGAGGCATCCAGTAACCACGTCTGAACTCAGATAAAAGTGGCAGGAAGAATCAGGCTTCCTTCTCCATTCCACTTCGGGAGCCCAAAACCACCAAAACCATGTTAGAAGACTTTTTGAATAAACCCTAAGAAACCCTGCAAAGTGTGCTTTCACAGTTTTCAAGGACTTGAAGGAGTCGTATTTAATTAGACGTTGCAAAGATGCTTGGATAGTGAGTAATCCCGGGTTTAAGGCATATTTTGTTTCATGTGGAAACGGGCTTCTTCGAAAGGAAGCTGGGTGTTACCCTAATTCATTAATTACAACAAAATTAATTGTTGCTTGAGAAATTAGGGAGAACATGCACTTGGCCTCCCTTTGTTGAAAAGACATTCGAGAGGATAATAACACTAATCAAGGGACCAAATTCCACGAAAGGCCTTCAGCATCGCCAACAGTCGATTATATCCTCGAAATGGGACGCTAACCTCAGGATTGGAAGTGCTATAGGAAGTCACTTTACGCCATTTACTTGGCTCCATCCTTGATCTCTACCTGTTAAGTGACCTTTTACCATAATTCGGAATCTGTGAAGATTGTGGCTGTCTCATCGCCAGCTCAGCTTGAGCTTAGCTATCATCCAGAGACGAAAAACATGATACAGACACGTTGCCCTGTTTACCAAGTCCATCAATATCCCGTCTCTAATCCATGTCTGGGTCATGCCCCCTCATTCCTTTATCACGTAAAATCACTTGAGTGTGTGCCTTACCCAACGCTCCTAGTAAATACTCTCACCCGTTCGTCTCCTCTTCTACCATGCTTAACCCTATCGCAACGGGAATAGGCGAAACATCTCATGGAGGATTTTAGCGTTGTTGATGCGTCCAACAGGAGGATCTACAGGGGATGCACGGAATAGTGGAAAAAGACCTAAAAATAAACAAAATAGGCTCTAATATGCCGTAGGTTCACATTTAGCTGCAATTACAGCCTCTCTTCTCCTAGGCTTCGGTCCATACAAATTAGGACTTGTTTCCAGAAGAATTTGCAGCACATTACCCAAATAAAACACCTTCCGCAACTATTAGAGTCCCTTAGATAAACCACAAATGCTCTTCATTCCATTCTGAGGTTGAGGTCTGGCGATTGTGGTGGTCACATGACGAAATACTCAGCTTCATTAGGATGTTCCTCGTGCTTCCATTCCTAACAATTCTAACTGAATCGATTACTGCTCTTTTATCATCTTGAAAGATGGCGGCGCTCCCCTCCGGAAACACCGCTTCAACTCGGTAGTCCGAATTTCCAAGATGGTCTCCGCTGTCAATTCTTCCTCCATTAAGGAAGGGAAATCATTCAGAGGCCCAGAGGCGGATTTCCAAGAAGTAGCACCATAACCGAACCAGATAATCACAGAAACCCACCGAAGCCGTGTTTTAGGCTTCGGAGAAGGCAGCAGTCGGGATCAAGTGCCTCTTTCGGCTGTCTCTCAAGTTAACGAGGTAGACGACGATGATTCGTCAGAGAATGCCACTTTTTCCACTGCCTCAGCAGCCAATACACTGGAGGTTTCTACACCACTCTACGTGCCCTAAGCATCTGTCTTCTTTCAGCACAGAGGATTTCTGAATGTAGCTCTTCCGTGGTGGAATCCAGATTTTCGCGGCTACCGACGAGGAACAGAGATTCCAGGAGTCGTGGTCTTGCGATCCTCTCCATCACTTCGTAGATCTAGACTAGACTCCCACTGTCCCTCTCAGCACTACAACTTCGAATTTCGGTCAGACCAGAGCACTCCTTGCCGAAGGCGACGCTTCTCCTTCTCTTTCAAAGGCAGCAGTCATTAACTCTAAGACAGTACCTCTTGAAACGCCAGGGATTCGGTGGCGAAGGTGGAAGTATCCCTTACACCAACAATTTAGCCTTTCTAAAACTCCGAGAAGTCCGACATCTGCTTAAGATTTTAATGATTTTTTTAAATTTCTATGAAATATACTTATTTGAAACAAGCTTATCAGCTAAAAATAGAGTGAGAGATGTCAAGTTCTGATGTCAGGATGTTAGGTGTTTCCACAATGTTGTCGAATCTCTGCAGTTGTAACTCGCCGCCACAAAATCAAATATTCGCGGTGGTCATACAAGCCAATGCAGTGGTTTAGATCTGATCTGCAAATACCAGTGCAGAATAGAGGGGAAAGTGCACTTACTATCATGTCACTAGCCATGAAATTGCCCAGACATGACTGAAGAAGATTGATCGTTAAAAACTCTACCGAAAAAGCACGTCTTTTTGAGGTGATTGAAAAAACATGCTAGGAAAGTGGCCGAGGCTCCGGTAACTGAAACAAAAGTCAAATCTGTCATCTAGAGAGTTTTATAGGCAACTTTCCGCTCAAAATTGAACCGTCAACAGTCCGGAAGCCAGGTGAGAATTGACGTGTCAACGGAAAGGTTGGAAATTAAGGCGAATTGATCTGTTGAGATGGACGTCAAAATCGCAACTAAATGGCTGAATCTTAATGTAATTCTTGTTGCTCTTAGTACTGCAGTTAAGCCTCAGAAGATTTTAGTCCACTTATCAGTGAAAATGCGTTAAGTTAACAGACAGACTTTTGAATGTAATTTTGTTAGGGCCTCTTAAATGCCATATCGGTAGAACCGCTTATATTCATAACAGCAGCTGATGATTTAACTTAGACTTTAATAACAATTCGGTGAGATTGGTGGTGCTCCGTTGCTCCAAATCTTATAAAAAGTTGGCTGCACAATCCTCGGCCAGTGATGTAAAAATATAATAAGGAAGCGCCCAAGTAGCATTTGAGTCCCATAATGTTATATGAGTCCAAGAGGGGAAAGAAATTAAGCAATTTATTGGGATTTATGCTTAAAGGAATGAAGGTGGTTGAAAAGATGGTTTACGAAACTCAAATGTGGAGATTGCACCCTCCACGACTGGTCGTAGACAGTAAAGGGAAAACAGCCCAGTTGAAGGCGACTAGAAGGGAACAATTGATGTTCAAATGTAATGTCAGCGATTTAATTGGCGTTTGAACCAAGCCTAGAGAAAAAAATGACCTGATCTATTGAACCGAAAAGGTTGATGTTTTCATTATCTAGACATTGCAAGAATCACATCACCGAAAGTCGAAGAAAAAAATAGTTGGAAGAAATTTCCATACCCACCGTATTCTCTCACCTTGCTCCTCTGAACTAACATCTGCTTCGTAGCTGGAAAAATCATTTCGAAGAAGAAGGAAGATGTTAGAAATTGCATTTTTGAATTGTTCGAATAAAAAAAACAAAGGCATTTTGCAATAATGAATGAATTAATAAGCTTGTTGATGTAGCATTTAGTCACTTGCTTTATTCAAAAATCGAAAGTACTTTTGGGCTGACCAGGTAATTTTATGCCCGTATCTTTATAATACAAACCCAAATAGCCTATTGGTGGATGGCAACAGATTGGCACTAAGGACATGACCACTTTAGAAGTACAAAGCCATTCTGTGTTTTATAGTGCTTTCTGAATTCACTATTTAGGATATTATGTTATTGCCTCATTATTGCACTTGCATTGAGAATATCTGAACCAATCGATAATATTCCTGCATTGGCTTTCAACCACCAGTCTCATAGCGCAAGCAAATATTAAATTTTTTACTCTCCTAAATAAGCTAAAATTTTAGTTCCGCATCCACTTCATTCCATTAAAATCTTTTTAAAAGTACAAATTTGCAGTTTATTTAAGCCGTCAGAATATTTTATGACAGAAAAGAAATTAGCCATTTCGTTGGTAAAGTAGCCTACCTGGACATAAAATTGTCCTACTTTACCATTTTTTAAGAAATCGAAAAAAAGTTGGTTTTGATACTTAAGAAATAAAAAGCTTACTGGGTGTTAATAATATCTGAAATGGAAATTATGTCAAATCCCAAATTGCAGTGAGGAATTTTGAGATGTCAATTTGTATCAAAAAAGGCCGGACATTTAGTAATTCCTTAAGTGGTACTTTGTATCAAATAATTATCAGAAACGTTTTGAACGAATTTCAGGAGTAGCGAAGCAGTCAAATGTAAGCATTACCTGATTAAATCATTTCAAAATATTTGTTTGTTTGTCAATGGTTACCCCTGCCAAGTCTGTGCTGAAATGAAGCAGTTTTTGCTCTTCTATCCAGAGCCATCATTTGATTAGATAGGTTCGCCCCAGGAAGTGTGTGATTTGTGCAAGAAGTGGAGGAGGAGGAAGAGGAGGAAGAGGAGGAGGCGGTGGAGGGATGGGGAAAAGTTCTGCGGAAGATTGCATTAGATTTGAGTAGCACAGAAGGGCGTTGTCCTAGTCTCTCGTCGCTATGTTATTACTCCCACCAGCACCACCACTCCGACACAAGACTGCCACTACTTATACAACCACAACAATTTCCGTTTGTGTGGTGAAGAAGGAGGAGGAGGAGGAGGAGGAGGAAGAGGAGGTTGAGGCAAAACTTTTTAATGGGGAGAAAGCACGTGGCTAGAGTTTCGCCGACTAAAGTGGAAATGCACGTCTTTCTAGCGCTCCAACCAACTGACCGCTACCACTTAAGCGTGAAATGCTTATATTCGCGTGTTTTCACCGACGCAAGTGTGAAAAAATGCAAAATAAGGAATTTCTACACTACAATGGTTGAGGTATTGGTTAAATTATGAAGAGCGTGGTCCCATTCTTTTTGAGTGCGTTAATTTAAAAAATTAACTTTATTGCCTTTTAAAATGCGCACGAGAATAAGACAAATTTATTAAGGAAACAACTCCCCTATGAAGGAATTTCGTTACATTTATTACACGAATTGAGAGATTTTTACTTGAATTGTATATATATAGTCGATTGTTCTTTCCTGAGATGATGAGTGTGTTGACGAACACCAGCGCTCGTCAAAATACCAGGTCCTACCATAAGTTCTGTCCGAAATTAACCATTTCAAAGATAACTAAATTTAAGTAGTATTAATGGTATCTAGCAAGCCCATCAATAGCTCTATGTTGGAATACATTTAAAATGATCAAGTATTTTCTGACAGAACAGCAAAATTAAAGTGTGAATATAACCTGCTAACATGGAACTGACCTTCACATTGAGTGAAGCTATTTTTATTACTTTTAAAATTTAAAAATACCTTGATTACCAACTTTTCATTCTTTTTCCTAATGAGATTGTCCAATTTCACCCAAAAACCTATGTACAAGATTGGACAAAACGGTGGAAACACCTTAAAATCAACACCAAATATTTTAATATAGCCTTAATTCGCCTTAGGTTTTGATTGACGCAGATCGTAATGAATTTGGTTGCCCAAACTCCTGAATAGTCTCGGCTCTTAATTCTTCCCTGAATGAAGGGAAATCATCGTCTTCAAGAAATAGCAACCCCATCGCCATGTTTTACGACTAGAAGAAGGCAGCGATCTGGATTAAATGCTTCTTTCGGACGTCTGCCTCCAAATAAGGTAAAAAACGATAATTAGGCAGAGGATATCACGTTTTTGGACTGCTCCAGAGACTAATACACGAGAGGTTTCTAAACAACCCTAGGTACTTTCAAGCCTTTGACGCCTTTGAGAGCTGAGGTTTCCTAAATGTAGCTCTTCCGTGGTGGATTCAAGATTTTTGCAGCTCCAGACGAGGAACAGTGTTTGTGGAGAATGGATTATGTAGGAGTTCATTGAGGAGCGCTGCAGTGATTCCATTAGTTGTGGTTTCGTGATCCTCTTAATCACTTCGTAGCTCTAGACTAGACTCCCACTGTCCCACTCAGCCTACAACTCCGGATTTCGGTCAGACCAGAGAATTTCCTTGCCGAAGACGACGTTTCACCTTCTCTTTCAAAGGCAGTAGTCATTAGCTCTCAGACAGTACCTCTTGAAACGCCAGGCATTCGGTGGTGAAGGTGGCAGTATCCGTTGAACTAGCGCCTACCATACGAAAACCAACAAATCGGCCTCTAGAATTCGGGAACTGCCATTTTTATAAGAGTAAAACCAATTATATAAAAGTTTATTTTGGATTAATGAAGGAAATAAGAAAATCAATAAGGAAAATCACTAAAATATGTCAACTTATGAATGGTTATTGCATATTCAAAGAGTACCGTGCTAAAAATATTAGGTATTTTCACTAATTTGTCCATTCCTGTACATTCATGATGACAGAAACACAGAAACAGCTAAATTACGGTGTTAGGGATATCACGTTTTGGCAGTCTCTCAAGAAGGGCTCTATTTTAAGGGACACAAAAGTTGCGTTATAAATTTTTTCCAATCTGAATTGATACGGCTCAAGAGCCCGGGGTTGGGGATTAAGCGCGTTTTTAATTGTATTTAACTTTCATGAATCGAAAAAATGATAGATTAAGCCATTACAGGAATGGAATATCGTGTAAGAACTCAATTTTACATTTGGAATCCTTGGTAACCGTATCAACACGAACCCATTGCATGTGGTGTTTGAACTAAGGTGATACAACATTTGCTTGTCTAAGGTGAAATAGCATACAGTTATGATCCCGTAATTTAAAAAAAATATTAAAATAATGAAATTGGCTCTTCAGTTCCTTTTGAATGTTGCAAAGGGGACCTACTAATGAGATGGAAATATTTTTTTGGTTCGATCAATAATTAATCGATAAGAACACTAGCACATTTCCTTTATATAAATGTACAATATTTCGACTTCTCTCATTCATTTGTAATTCCTTAAATCATCTGCTAATGGAATGATTTCATTAATACTGCCTAGAGCTCAAAAGAGGCATTATTAGTTTATATAAGTGTAAATGGAACGCCTTAACTTTTGACTCACCGGTATCTCTAATTGCATGGTCTGAGCGCGAGACCCATATATGCCTGTTTTGTCTAGAAACGCAACAGTTTTTTTAGACTTTCTGATGTTGTTTTGTTGGTCTCAGTCAAGTAGAAATAGGGCGAAGCCTCTTCAGGCGCCAGACACGCATTTATGCAAAGAGAAGCATTAAGTCAACACTGACAGATGACTTTGGGTTTTTTTTGTCTGTCTGGCCAAATAGACACTATGCTGCATTGAGATAACAAGTCATGTCCGGTATTGGCAAGTCGTGTCAGACGTAAATTGTAGTGCTCAGGCCCCCCGTAATTGCTGAAAAATACAAATATACTTAGAAGGCCATCCCATAAGTTTTGTCCGAATTTAGAGTAAATAAAACAAATGACCAAGTATTTTTCATTTAAACAAAGATTCAATCACCAATGCACTATCCCTGATTACCTATGTCGACCCTTCATCTTTAAATATCCTTAACAACATTTTATTATTGTTAAATTCTTTGTTTTAAATATTCGTAAAACTCATAAACCCACTTCCATTAGTCCCCAGCCGCAAGTCCGTTCTCCAAAAAAAAAATAGCTAAAAAAGTTGGTGAGAATGGAGAAAGCATCAGATTTCGTCAAAATCAAGATTCTTTTCCCACATTTTTGAGGAATGCACCTAATTTTGCGTTTTTGAATATGATGACGTTGAGCACTTGTGTGGTTTGAACTAAGCTTAATTGTCAAACCCAGCTCCAATGATAAAGCAGAAATGCTTTTAGCGGTTTCGACAGCTGTTGAGTATCCTTTCTTGTATCCATAAAATTTGGGTAGTTCCATATTTGGCGTGTTTAAATCAATAATATATTGGTTTTTTATTATTCTGTATGGCAAAATTTTGGTAAGTTTAAATAAATCTATGGAAAAAATTAACGATCTATCGCATTAGACGCTACTGAATACCTTTTTTAAATTACGTTCTATTTAAAAGGAGGTAAAATTAGGATAGAACGTATGGATACATATAAAAGTTGCAATCCATAATTGCTATAGAAATTTAATCATTTAATTCATCGTTTCAAGGCCAAGTCTAACCACTGTCTTTTGTTTCCTGTGACGATTTGCGCAACACGGGAGTCACTAGCTTTGTGCATTCATCCATTCCTTTTGCAAATTTCACCACTAAAAATGGCTGCTGATTAAATAGCAGATTGGTCAGCAGCTTTCAGCCGTTTCTGAACTTTAGAAGCTTATGGTTGCCGCTGTTTGCACGTGAATAATTAGCTTGTTAATGTGGTTCTATTAATAGATCATCTGAACACCTATGAAGGCATTCCACGCATCGTCGGAAATTCCAACGCTAAAATTAGCACAAAAGGTCAGACTTGGATCTTCAGCTCTGCCAACAGATTGTTCAAGATAAATTTACATTTTCCTTTTCTTTAAAATCGTTTTAAACTAGTGGTAAATTAACAAGGTCTAGGTTGTATTAATAACATTAGGGCGACAGAGCCAAATGGGTACCAAATAGTCCACTAGTTTTTGTGAAGATCAAGCCTTAGGGGGCAGGTGTATTAAAAACAACCTTTTCTTTGATAAAGTCGACCTCGTAATGAGAAGCACTCAGGTAGTTTATTGAATACAATTATTTCTGAAGGTTTTCGATATGGAACTCAACTGTTATGAGTGCGTAACGAACATATTCACATCATTCCGAACTGGATATTATCGGGTGATCCTGTAATTTCTGTCAGAAGTTGGTCCTTTAATAAAGAAATTTTGAGAGCATTTGTTTTTTTTAGTAGCACTGAGTTTTATAGTAAGCTTTTTGAAGCCACACATACCCTTAAATTAGTTCAAGATATAAAACTTTTCAACGTTATCTTCATTAGAAAACGGAAAATTTCCTTGAAAACTTGATAAATGGGTGCATTATGGATTGTCAGAACACACTCAACTCAAATCTAGAGATCACAAACTGTTTCCCGTTATTTAGGTAGGTGATTTGTGACTAGCGATTGGGTAAGAGAACTTTTATGGAAAAAGTGCAGCTTCGGGGGCAGTTTCGGCTGTTAATGCATAGAAGAAAGTCACAGATCAACAGTCAAAGTAGATCGATTCTAGAATGTTTCATTTAATGGATTATTCGGTCACTTGCTTATTTATTTATTCAAAATTCTGACAGAACCTATGGGATGACTTAATCACAGTGATTCTAATATGCATTTTGGCTTCATGTGGAAGCTATGACAGTTAAAGAGGTTCGTCTAAGTTATGTCAAACGGGCAGCCAAACCTCCGTCAATGGTAGCTTGAGAGCTCGGTAGGAAAAAAAGGAGACCAGGAACCACACAGGACGTGGGACAGTAAAGAGTGCAAAAAAGTACTGCCTCACCCATCGCCTCCTGGCTAAAATAGACCTTGCTGGACACATGCCAGCTTGCTTAAAGCTCCATGGAGGAGGTGGGAGCGAAGAAAAAGGTGGACCCCCAGGGCAGAGTTGGAACAAGCTGGCACAAAACGCCGTCAGTGCCTCCTTAGGATTATAAGAGGCGGCATTCTGTTGGAGGTAATTCTGCCTGAACTAGGACAGACTGGGACTGTTCAGCATCCGAAATACTAATCAAACTAAACACCTTTGAATCTGGGAGATTCTTTTATCTACATATCTGCATTCTTGTAATAGCCCTGCTTGTGTTTTATGGTCGATGAGCCTTTGATCTCTTTCGGCATCCTTCTACTGATATCGAAAAAATCAATTATGACCGCTGTCTTAAAAGTGAGCGTCAGATGATACAGTATAAAGAAAAAAACCAAAGAAGTGGTGTAAATTCAGATTGAGGTTATCCTTTTAGTCAGCGCTCTCACAATTACCCGTTCTACCACTTTTAATCGTTGGAAAACTAGTCATTATTTGAATACTGGGAGCTTTTGATTAATGTATAAAAGAAAAAAAAGCGGAAAAAGAAAGCTAAAATGACGCCAATCGGATTAAGAGCGAAAATACTAACAACTTCATGATGAGGTATTGTTTAAGCGCATTCTTTGTGAAACTGTCTTAGAGAAATGCTTACAGCTCCATTTTAACAGGTTATCCCATAATTCTAGTCCAAATACTGAATGAATAAAAGGAGATGCAAAGTTACACGTAGACCTTTTTTCCATGTAGTCATGGATACCTGTACCTATTCACAAAAATTAGACCTGATATACTGATAAGTCGCCGTATTTTGAAATTAAAAGACCAAGTCTTTTGGGATGTAGCAAGGACTTAATCTAGGTTCAGCCATTTAGTTGCGATTTTGACGTCCATCTCAACAGATCAATTCGCCTTAATTTCCAACCTTTCCGTTGACACGTCAATTCTCACCTGGCTTCCCGACTGTTGACGGTTCAATTTTGAGCGGAAAGTTGCCTATGAAACTCTCTAGATGGCAGATTTGACTTTTGTTTCAGTTACCGGAGCCTCGACCACTTTCCTAGCATGTTTTTTCAATCACCTCAAAAAGACGTGCTTTTTCGGTAGAGTTTTTAACGATCAATCTTCTTCAGTCATGTCTGGGCAATTTCATGGCTAGTGACATGATAGTAATGCATTTTCCCCTCTCTTCTGCACTGATATTTGCAGATCAGATCTAAACCACTGCATTGGCTTGTATGACCACCGCGAATATTTGATTTTGTGGCGGCGAGATTACAACTGCAGAGATTCGACAACATTGTGGAAACACCTAACATCCTGACATCAGAACTTGATATCTCTCACTCTATTTTTAGCTGATAAGCTTGTTTCAAATAAGTATATTTCAAAGAAATTTAAAAAAATATCATTATGATCTTAAGCAGATGTCGGACTTCTCAGAGTTTTAGAAAGGCTAAATTGTTGGTGTAAGGGATACTTCCACCTTCGTCACCGAATCCCTGGCGTTTCAAGAGGTACTGTCTTAGAGTTAATGACTGCTGCCTTTGAAAGAGAAGGAGAAGCGTCGCCTTCAGCAAGGAATGCTCTGGTCTGACCGAAATCCGTAGTTGTAGGCTGAGAGGGACAGTGGGAGTCTAGTCTAGATCTACGAAGTGATGGAGAGGGTCGCAAGACCACGAATCCTGGAATCTCTGTTCCTCACCGGTATCCGCGAAAATCTGGATTCCACCACGGAAGAGCTACATTCAGAAAACCTCTGTGCTGAAAGAAGACAGATGCTTAGGGCACGTAGAGTGGTATAGAAACCTCCAGTGTATTGGCTGCTGAGGCAGTGGAAAAAGTGACATTCTCTAACGAATCATCATCGTCTAGCTCGTCATTTCCGACCTCCGGCAGACTGAATGAAGTTTAGAGACAGCCGAAAGAGGCACTTGATCCAGACTGCTGCCTTCTCCGAAGCCTAAAGCATGGTTTTGGTGGGTTTCTGTGATTATCTGGTTCGGATGTGGTGCTATTTCTTGGAAATCCGCTTCTGGGCCTCTGAATGATTTCCCTTCCCTAATGGAGGAAGAATTGACAGCGGAGACCGTCTTGGGAATTCGGACTACCAAGTTGAAACGGTGTTTCCGGAGGGGAGCGCCGCCATCTTTCAAGATGATTAAAGAGCAGTAATCGATTCAGTTTGAATTGTTAGGAATGGAAGCACGAGGAACATCCTAATGTAGCTGAGTATTTCGTCATGTGACCACCACAATCGCCAGACCTCAACCTCAGAATGGAATGAAGAGCATTTGTGGTTTATCTTAGAGACTCCAATAGTTGCGGAAGGTGTTTTATTTGGGTAATGTGCTGCAAATTCTTCTGGAAACAAGTCCTAATTTGTATGGACCGAAGCCTAGGAGAAGAGAGGCTGTAATTGCAGCTAAATGTGAACCTACGGCATATTAGAGCATATTTGGTTTATTTTTTAGGTTTTTTTCCACTATTCCGTGCATCCCCTGTAGCTCCTCCTGTTGGACGCATCAACAACACTAAAATTCTCCATGAGATGTTTCGCCTATCCCCGTTGTGATAAGGTTAAGCATGGTTGTAGAGGAGACGAACGGGTGAGAGTATTCACTAGGAGCATTGGGTGAGGCACACACTCAAGTGATTTTACGTGGTAAAGGAATGAGGGGGCATGACCCAGACATAGATTTGAGACGGGATATTGATGGACTTAGTGAACAGTGCAGCGTTTCCGCATCATGTTTCTCGCCTCTGGATGATAGCTAAGCTCAAGCTTTCACAGATTCTGAATTATGGAAAAAATTGAATAAGCAATAGGTCACTTAAGAGGTCGGGATCAAGGATGGAGCCAAGTAAGTTGCGTAAAGTGACTTCCTATAGCACTTCCAATCCTTAAGTTAGCGTTCCATTTCGAAGATATAATCAACTTTTGGCTATGCAGAAGTCGAGATACTGAAGGCATTTCGTGGATTTTGGACCCTTGATTGGTATCTTTATCCTCTCCAATGTCGTTTCGCCATGTCACATTGTTTATATGCCTTAAAGTGATTCAACTAAGGGAGGCCAAGTGCATGTTCTCCCTAATTTCTCAAGCGACAATTAAGTTTGTTGTAATTAATGAATTAGGGTAACACCCAGCTTCCTTTCAAAGAAGCCCGTTTCCACATGAAACAAAATATTCTTTAAAACTGGGATTACTCACTATCCAAGCATCTTTGCAACCTCTAATTAAATACGACTCCTTCAAGTCCTTGAAAACTATGAAAGCACACTTCTGAGGGTTTGTTAGGGTTTATTCAAAAAGTCTTCTAACATTGTTTTGGTGGTTTTGGGCTCCCGAAGTGGAATGGAGAAGGAAGCCTGATTCTTCCTGGCACTTTTGTCTGAGTTCAGACGGGGTCACTGGATGCCTCTGCCTGTCTCATGATTCAGATGTGCTGCATTTGGACTTGTATCGAGCCACACTATGAATTCTGTTCAAATGTGGATTTTTAAAGCTCAAAGAAACTTATACAATATTGTCCAATGTACAATGCCCAAGGAGCTGAACCTTATTTCCTTGTTAACCAGAAATGAACATGATTCCCTATTGCTACAAAGCAATACATTGAAGATTTTATTTCTTTAAACCTTGCTAACATGGAAGTACCGAGGATTCACATTTGGGGCACATACAGTGTTTTGTTATCGCAAGAGGGGAGACTTAGCAGCAGCCGAAAACGACGCCGCTGGAAAGAAATACTCATTTTACTTGAGATGAAATGAGATGTTTATTTAAGGAAATACAGAGTGGTATCAGTAGACGGTTTGATAAATTCAGTGACAGTGAAGATTCCACCTCTCACGTAGATGACCAGTTAAGGAAGCAGCACTCGATGACGGTTATTTGGCTTCTTGAGTTTGCTCGAAAGCATATAATTGGCAACTTTCCTCACCCTTGAACTGGGAAATGCTCGCAAGATCGTAAAATGGGTGCCTGCTCATCGATTGCCTGAAGCATTTCTCAGAGCTCATCGATTGTCGACGCGAGATCTACTCTTCTCTTGATTCCCTCGAACTTGTTTCACTGTTTGTCCGACAAACTTGTGACTGTGGACGAAAAGTGGATCTTCCATCGAGATGTTAAGCACCGGCGACAGTGTCTTCGTAGCTTACAACATAATTGGGAATAAACAGCTTCTGTAATGCAGGAAGAGAATGAAAGTAACATTTGCGAGTTATTCGAATAATCTTCAGTGTAGCCACTCGCTTTCTTTGCTGAATTCAGGCCGAAAATGTGAGATGATCCGACATTTTTCTAGGTTCCTGACCCCACATCACAACTTTAGTAACTCTGTACCTGGTAAATAGTGCATCAAACACGGGGAATGCAAGACTTGAAAACCTCAAAGAAATGTCTGCTTCTGATGGGCGTCCATGGTGTTGTGGTGTTGAAGGTTGCGGTTTCAGTCTAGGATTTTTCAGTTTCGGACATTCAGTTGCTTTAAAACGGTGTGTTTTGTTTTAGGCCCCATCGAAGATGATCTATGCCCTATTCCTACCGATGTCGACCTCTACCATTGTTTACCTAGTTATGTCTTCATTTTTTTCCAAATGCGTCAACTGGGAATGGTGTATTAAGTCAAACTTTGTATTAAGAGATTTACACCTCCCCACGAATGCACCCACCACTTCTGGTAACGTAATAATATAATTTAATCATTTGCCTCCTGCAAATCTGACCCTTCATCACAATGTGTTTTTTAGAAAAGCTACTAGCACTGCAGACCAGCACTTATTAGCCAAAGTGTTTGTCCAACAACTTTTTTCCCACTTTTTCAACATTAGCAAACCAGTTTTAAACCTCTGCTTCAAATGTAGCCAAATTCAATCAATCCTGAAATCCAGGTCTAGTATGCAGTCAAGCTGTCCGACTTCCACCCTATTCTGCGTACTTTGGTTTATTTTGGAAAAGAAAAAAGAACACTTGTTGCTATTTACTGGTAATATACTCCAAATGCAAGTGATAGTAATTCCATTGTGCAAGTATTAAGACCTTAACTGGAATCGAGATAGACTTAAAGTGGTTATCACTTCAAAGAACTCCCAGATACGTTCCAGGTAAGAGAAAACCCAGGATGGAAGTAGAAACTTGTATTAGGAGAAAAAAAACTAGCACAGGACGTCAGGACGTATGAGGTGTTGATGGCACGCCGTCGTACGGCGTTGCGTGCACTCATCCTCGTTACAGGACACAAATTGCCATTAAGCGATTTTTGATTGGTTTGTGGTGTTAGCGGTGTCCTGACATTGGGCAAGTAATTACATCAGCACAGCTCATAGGCGCTACAGACTCGGTTACACTCAGTGTGGTCTGATCGACCGACCGACCGATTGATCGATCTTCCTGATTTCATAAGACTACATGCCTTAAATAATTAATCTTGGGTATTTCCATGTTAACAGATTTAGTGAAGAAAATGTAAATTTGTTGTTCTGTAAACTATTAGTTCACCACTTAAAATATCGGTTTGCATTACTTCATTGATCCTTTCCTGGGTTCTGCAGTGGTTTTCCAAATTTGATATCAATAATCGATAGCTTGTTTTCAAATCGTTGGACTTTTCTCTCCCATGGAATGTCCTATTCGGTGCTCTACCTTAAGATTTCGCTTTTAATAACAATTTTTTTACTGAGTATTTGGTGCCAGATAACAGCGATTCTTACTTTCCAGAGCGGAATCCCAGAGACCCTGGTCTCTTCAAAGAAATTCCAAAGGGAACTCATTTTAATAAATATGAAGAAAGATAGAAACACGTCCTCAAAAATTCTCGGCGCGTTTCAAGAGGTACTGTCCCAAAAGTAATGAAAGAGAAGGAAAAACGTCGTCGTCGTCGTCATCGAAGCTTAGGGCTGGCCAAATGTCGGAATTTTTTGGCTGAGAGAGACATTCGGTCGTACTCTAAATGCAATTGTTAGATAGGACCGCAAGACTACGACTCCTAAAATCACTGTAGAACTCCTCAAAGAACACCTATAGAACCTTTTTTCCACAAAAACTGTTCCTCGTCGGGAGCTGCAAAGTCTGGATTCCACCATGGAGGAGCTGTAATTAGGAATCCTCTGCTTCCACAGACAAATGTTTCGAAGCTTTTAGTGGTGAGTAGACACCTCCAGAATTGGTCCCTCCACGAGAAGTGGATAGCTGTGGACTCCTTTGACGATTTATAGTTTACTTAATCTCTGAGAAGCCAGAAAGAAGTATTTAATCCAGAATGCTGTATTCTCTCAACCTTGATGATGATGTAGGGTGCTATTTCTTGGAAATCCGCCGACAGACCAATGATTTAATTCATGAAAGAAGATCTAACAGTTCTGACGATGTAGTTGGGGATTTTGGGCGACCAAGTTCATCCTATGGCTGCTCCCACCACAATCCCCAGACCTCTACCTCATTACTGAGGGGCATTTTTGGTAGATTTTGGAAATTCGAGTGAGAAGTCGATTTGGACTTCCGCTGTCATCGTCTCTAAAAGAACTGGTTGATGTTTTATCTGTAGAATGGGCAAAAATTTCTTTAGAAACAAATCAAAATATGTATGGATCACTATCTCGGAAAATCAAGGCTGTAATCGAGGACGCAAAAGACGGATCTACACCATAAATAAATATATTTTGCTTATTTTTCAGTGTTTCCATTATTTTGTCTAACCCATGTACCTAATTAAAACAATAAATCAATATGAATGGACCAGATTAAGATCTTTAACAACAAAGTTTAGCCGACATTTTAAATCACTTGTCAGCACTATTTAGGCTTGTCTCATTTAAAGTCTATCTAGCATACATCTCATGGTTTTATTGGCAGTACAGTTGGATAGAATATAATATCTCATTTTATAATTCTCTGACTACACATTGAGAATGCTACATCTTGGTAGGAAAATGGCTCTTTGTTTTGTCTAAATGCCGCATGTAATTGTCATTTATCCATTTCAATAACGTTTAACGCTGAGAACACGAAAATCACATGATGTTAAAATCGTTAGCGAAAACCATTTCAGGCACTAAGTGTTTAAATGAATTATGATAATGACATCCCCTAAATTCAGTTCACATTCTGCCTCTTCTAGATGGGAAGAAAGTGAAAGAGTATTTATAATATCCAGTGAAGCTGAACACTGATATTATGGTGAGATGCTTTAAGACTGATGGAGTTTCGTATTGCACTTGATTAAAACCCTACTCACGAGGAAGTAGCATGCAAGAAGCATTTGAAGAATATGATGTTTTTATGAGTTCAAGAAAGGGAACTCAGCAGCAGCAGAAAATGTGGATTATTTGAAAGAAGGTGGCTGTAGAAATGGTGCGTGAAATTCTGAAGTGAAGCTTGGTGACTTATTTTCTTTATTCAGAATTAAGACAACTTATAAGATGACCTGATATATGAAAATTATTTGATAAAAAAGTTCTGGGGAGTTGAATTAAGAAGTGAATAGTGGGGTTATAGATTTTGTTGAAATAAAAGCGGTCACATCTTCCACTTAGTGTGCTACGATCTAAGTATGGTTTGATAACTCATTAAATTCTAAATTTTTACGGCCTAATTTCCTATTGTTCCTGCAAGGTCATGTTCACTGAATTTCGGTCTTAAAAGCTTAGTGGAAACCTCTATATGGCTTACTGGGAGCTCGTGTTGGCATTTTTGGCAGCAGGTAGAGTTCAAGCAGTGAAGTAGTTCATGAACTCCCCACACCAATCAAAACCCCCCCTTTTAATAGCTCTGTCTCTCCCAAACTTATACTGTACTTTAATTTTGATTAAATTATAGTTAGATCATGATTTTGCCATGCAATCAGCCTGTATTGAGCTTTGGGAAGCCGAGGTAGTGAAATTCCTTTTATATTCCTTTGTCTATATCGCAGATGAAAAATAGCTGACTTCTAACTGCAGTAGGCTGCATTTTAAGATCCTATTTACCAACTACGAAATTTGGACTCATTTAAAATTGATGTTTTTTTCCAATTTCCCTAGCATCATTTCAGGTAGATGTGGATACTAAAGCTTCATTTGATTTTGGCTGGAAAAAATGTCACTACTCTTTGGTCAAGGAACGGTGTGATGAGGCATTACACATGACGCAAAAAGATGGTCCATCATTCGTGTCACCACAATTGGCCTGAACGCTCTGACTCTTTCCTGTCTCCTTCACGCAATGAAAGACCACCTTTGGTGACAAAACGATTCAACCTAATTCGTTTGTTTAAATTAAGCAAAATATTCATAAAGCCTTCAACTATGCAGGATTCTCCTAATATTTATGGGTAAAAGTGCACTTTAACAACTGGATGAGATGACATTATTGATTTTTTGGAAGGTTATGAAAAGAACGATTTAGGTGCGCAGCTTTAAGATTGACAATAGATCGATATGCTGATCCTCCAAACACGAATGCAAATAGAGGTCATCTAAAGTCATAACGTATGGTCCGAAACATAACCGGGAAAATTTTACACCAATTTGTATGTAAAATTTAATTCAAAGCTGGCACGCCCAGAAAAATTTACAATTTAGTACACATAGTTAACTTACCATTCAGGAAGGACATTTTTAGTTACCTGTTAAAAATAATCTTTTCCCTAGCGAATACGGGAATCCATATATTCAAAAATAACCCAGTGATGTGAGGCTACCGTTTGGCTTTAAATTGTCATTGTATCATGAGAAATGGATTCATGTCACTGTCAAAATGGCTCTACGGTTAAACTGAAATTTTCGAATACATCCATGATAAGTGCACTGTGAAAAATGCCATCAAAATCTGGAAAGCCATTAGATGTATTTCGTTATGAAAAAATGGACAAACACTGTAATTCATGTCTTCTTGGTAGTATCTGAGATGTATTGAGTTCATTTTCGCACGCACTAATAGAAAAAAGTATTTTCACTAGGTCGGTCCAAATTTAAAATAAATAAGGCTACTACCAAAATGTTATATTTAATTATAAACTTAATCATCTATATATTTCCCTGGATATGAATCCCTTCTACCAATTAACAAGCTTACTAATACTACTATTGTGAAATTCATTTTGTTCTGATTTGAAGAACTTATAAATGGCAGTTTCAACAAAGCAGAAGCCCTTTCTTCCAACTGATTTTGTAGTCGGGAGAATAAGATGGATGAGGAAATTCCTCTTATCCAAGTTCTGTTTAGACGCGAATCTTGCTGTGTGGGGTCGTGCTGCATTGCCTTAATGAACCATCATCAGAGCAAAAAGGTGAAAGGACGGAATGGGGAGAGAGATTGGTGTTGATTGTGTTCAAACAATTCATGATGCATGTAACAATTTTCGAAGTTTAGGAACTTTTATATGTCTTTGAAGGTGTACGCAATGAAATTTGCATTGCTTGAACAAAACTTTATTGTCGATTCCAACTCAACTTTTGAAACAAGCTAAGTTTCCTCAAAGGCTGTTTCTCCTAGAAGATTATCATCAAATTCAACTGGACGTCTTGTTCTACATTCATCCCCACTTCTGGATTTCGCAAAACCATCCTCTATTCATTCATAAACTGTGAATTCATCTAGCGGCTTCTTTAGCTGATGAGTTTAATAACTTAAAACCATTAAACTTCATATAAACAATTTTTCCATTAAATTAATGCATAAAAATAAAATAAATGTTCAGCCCCATTAGACCTTTCGTTTAATTTTCAAAAATTAAATGAAAACAGAATATATGAGATGCCCTGAAAGATTGCCGTTTTTATCGATTTATCAGTGTTGAGATAACCTTAACACTTCACCGGTTTCAGAAAGCCTTATTTAGCGTAAGCAGTGACCCTGAAACAGGCCACAGGAAGTTGGTGATGGGCTTGAAAATTTAAAATCATGCGTCATCCAGTTGATAGACAGAAAATGGACATCGTGAGGGTGGTCGTCGTCGCTGTTGAGTGAGTAATTGCACCGTAGTAATGATGATATATCTCCATCCATCCCAGGCCATTCAACAACGCAGTTAGCCTGTCATTAATGCTGAATTTGCATTCTGACTGCCCACCCCCTTCCCCTCCCTACCTCCCTGCCCTTGGCCAAGTTTGACTGATTGAAGTGCTCCAGATAAGCTACACAGAGCATGCTGAAAAAAAAGAAGTTTGTGCATGTCCCAAAAGGGCCACACAACTGTTAATAAAGTCATGACTACCTTCCGATCTATCAGGTCCGAATTTTACCATTTTTGCATTAAACGAACTTTAAAGGGTATTTCATAATTTCTGACGAGGCTAAAAGCACTAATTTTATGTTCCAATGTATTTAAAATGATCAAATTTGTTTTACAGAACTGTACAACTAAAATTCGCTACAATCATTCAGTTTTTGAAGCGGAAAGCGTGAATGCAAGAAGGTGGATGCAGAAGATGGTTTGCGGAATCCACAAGTGGAGATTTCACTCTCTGAAAAGATGAAGATTGAACCGGACCACGGCCACTTGAGTTTGAGCAGAAGAAGCATCTTGAAGGGTCTTATCCTTCTTTTTCATCTGAGTTGTTATCTGTAATTAATCTTGGGTCCAAACATTCAACTGTTCATCGTCTTCATCTTCAGAATCCTGGAAAAGTTCCTCCATTTGAAAAATTGGTACCTTTTCATTTGTCTAGCAACATCCTCAAATCTCGAGTTGACGGCATTTGCTCTTATACCGAAATATTAAGCGTCTTCGTAGAAGGTGGCAGGGTCGCCTGTTCAAATTGTAAATTAATCTACGTAAAATGTGATTATTGGATCTCAGTTTAAAGAGTTAGAACTATTTTCAGTTGTTATTTCACCCTTTTCGGAATATCCCTTTTTTGTAAAACACACTGTCTGCAAAACTGTACTTTTGATTTAGTATTTTATTCTACGAAGTAAGACTTTTTATTTATAGCTACATATTCTTACTTTTTAACAAACCCACCGACTTAAATGACCTTTATTAGCACTGCATGATACCATCTCTGTAATAGCTTCATAAAAACGAACTTCGGTACTTAAAGATTGGAAAAGATGATGTCAGATATTATTTTTGAGGCGAGATTTCCATAGCTAGAAAAAGTCACTTTACAAGGAATTTTTATTCAGTAACTTTTTAGATCTGTCTATGTAGTTTATATTTTATATAGCAAAAAAAACTGCAAAATTCGGTTTGAAAATGTTTGAAAAATAATTCTTCGTCTTTCACACTCAGGGTGTTATACTTAAAAACAATAGCTCATGATAAATTACCGGATGCGTTTAACATTATAATCACAAATGTATATCATCCCTCATGCAACAATTTTTCGATTAATATCAGTGCTATACAACAATTATTCACCTTCCAAAAATATCAGTTGGGACTAATTTTTTTCAATTCTTTAATTGGAAAATGCATTTTCCCTGCATAACAAAAAATGGCTTATGGTAAACATGGTTTTTAGTGACACTCTCGAAGAAATACATTTTTCGCAAATATATTCATTTGTCTGTTTTTTCCCATGTCGAATTCTTGATTTCTGAAATGAAATAATGCCTTCATAATCTTGATTTGGTCAATCTTTTACTATATGTATTTGTAATTTTCATCTCCTTTGACATATATGACGACCTACAAAAGATGACAATAATAGTTCCACCTTGTGATTCATCGATTCCAACAAATTCAAGAATACCTTATGTAAATTATTGGAAAGAAGTATATCAATTGGACCTTGCCTGAGGTTTAAGGATGGTGAGCTTTAGACCAATCTTAACCAAGTAGTGTCCACTATTATCGCTATTTCTACACTTGGGAACCTTCTTTTATATCCTCACTGAGGTAAGCTGGCAAACTAAGCTCGATTTCCCTCCCCCTATCAGCTGTGAAACGTCACTTTCTAACATTTCCTCTTATAAAGCACCCTACATCTTCCGATCGCCAAAGTGGACAGAAGGCCACTCATCGAAATTGCTGACTTCATGATCTGACATTCGTTGCTTTGCAGGCTATTTATCTGTAACTTGGGTTTATGTGAGACTTCGAATCAATGACCCTGTCGAGGTTGAATGACCTTTTTTAAGGCGATCAAGCCCTCTGCCGTTGCTACCATCCTTCCTTCCTTCCTCGCTCTCTCTCTCAAAAATGTCAAGTGATTAAGTTGAAAAAAAAATGTAGAAGTAAACGAATCACCCTATCTCTCCTTCCACTTAACCAAATCCAATGCTCCTCTGAATGACGTGAAATTACCATATGTAAGGTCATCCCATAATTCCTGTCCGAATTTTGAAATGGACATTAATTGTATGGCTAAATACACTGGAAAAGATTAATTTTTGTTTTACAGATCAATAAAAGGAAAATTTGCTTGATTAAAACCCTGCTAACTTGGAAGTACTGCTCATTAAGGGTTCAAGGAGGAAACTCAACAGCCGAAACGGCTCGAAACATTCTCTCAGTTTTTTGAGAAGGAGGTGGTTGCTAATTATTTTTCTCTCGAAATTCGGAAATAAAGTTTTCAGCCTCCAAAAAGAAGAGAATCGAACAGAACACGGACATAAGAGTTTGGCGATAAGCAGCTTCTTGGAGAAACCTACCATACTTTATCAGGTGAATTGTAATTATCAAATACTCTTACTTCAAAACACACAAGAATCTTGAATCTCGGGTTGACTACACCTACTCTCCTCTCCATTATCGACCACCTGCTTCATCTTTTTTGGCGGATAGACTTGTGACTGGTGACTGGTCTTTTATCGAAATGCTGTCAAGCGTTATAGACGGCGGTTTCGTAAGCCGATGAGGAAACTACATGAAAAAGAGGTTCTTCTACGACCACTCTGATGGACTCGCCAGGGATGAATGCGCTTTGAATTGTTTCCACCTAATGTTGCAACAACTGTTAGCAATAAGGGAATTTGAACAACTAAGATTTAATCAAACAAGGAATCGAAGAGAGGCGGGACAATGCACCATCAACACAGAAATTACAGATCGAGCCATTTAATTCTCACGCAAAACAGTAGGAAAATGTTGAAGCTGACCTGTGTGCGGTCTTTGACTAATGGTAACTATGATATCAATAAGCTTGTTAGTGGGTGAATTGTGGCAACATGATTGATACCTAAATCCGTAATTAGAGGTAACATACGTTCAAATGATCTACTTATTTGAAATTGGGAAGTAGTCTGGTATTTCAGAGCTGAATGAAAAGTTGACGGGACTTTTTATCCATTCATTTGATATGATGAGCTACAATCATTTACTAGGGTGACTTGTACACCTTAAATCGACTAACCATTTGGGTTGAAACAAATCACTGGAAATACCTTAGAAAGATGTGGGTCCAAATTCTGCGGCAATTACAGACTCACTTCTCCGAGTTCTAAAGGAATTTCAGTCCATTCTCCAGTTAAAACACACTCCATAGACGATGTCGGAGGTGGCGAAAATTGACTTGTTACTTGGTCCTCTCAAATCGACTATAAATGCCCCTCAATAATGAGGTTGACCTCTGAGAATTGTGACAGGGAGGCCAGTTGAGATGCTCAACTTCATTAGAAGGTTCCCTGCTCTATAATCGTCTTGAAAGATGGCGGCGTTCCTCTCCGGAAACCACCGTTCTTCAACAACCATAAGATAAAGAAGATGGTCACCTAAAATTTCTTCCATGAAGGATGGCTTACTTTCAAAAGAATATCAGTGCAGATCACATTCACCAAGTTTTACGGTTGGAAGGGAGAAGGCAATTTGGATTAACGTAGTTCGCTCGGTGGAATTCAGATTCATGCAGCTAACGAAGACATTTTTTGTGGAAACGGGGTTTTTTAGGGGTTCAACGAACTCTGCACTGATTTTTGGAACCGCGGTCTTACGAAATTCCCTACCAATTCCATTCAGAGTCCGAAGGTCGCCCTCAGACAACTTCGATTTTTGGCCAGACGTTTTTCCTTCTCTTTTATTACTTTTGGGACAGTATCTCTTGAAAATACGCCAAGCATTCGGTGGCAGTTTCTATTAAACTACTATTCTATTAAACTACCACCAACAATTTGGAATCTTTGAAATTCGGAGAGGTCTGCCATTTTTATATAGCACTTTAAAAAGCTGTTTAATTTGAATAGACGTAGCAAATAAAGGTACTGAACAAAACAACAAATTATGTCAAATTTTGGTTGTTCATAACTGATATAAAGTACGGAGTTGCTATGCTACCTAAAGTGGTCTGATTAATATGCGTTACGTTCGATAACGGCCACAAGAGACGGGACGCGTCGTAACTCCAAAGTTTATTCAACAAAGTGCAAGGCGTCATAGTAACGACTTAAACAATAGTACATATGATACAGAAAATAACGAAAGATAAGTAAATTACAGTTCAAGATAATCAGAAAATTATAAATATAATTATCCAAAGGTACAAGAATAACATGCTCAAAGGTTATGATGCTAAAATATTAGGTTCTTCCAATATTTTTTCCGGTCCCCAATGAGTGCAGATCAGTACTGATCAAGATCATAGAGTCCCCAGATTAGAGAAATAATTTATGTATTTTTACCCCAATCCTCTTAATTTCGATCCTTTCAAAACCACTTACGTATGGAGCCACACAAATGATACTTTATTGGACATTTTTCGTGTAAAAAAACTAAGTAAGCCTCCAAATTATCGCCAACTGATTTTTTTCAGTCCGAACAAGCCGCCCAGCGGTTAATGAAGCCACATCATTGTGAACGTATGCAATTTTCCCAACATCAAACAGATTATTTATGCTCACTTGCATGTTCTGGGAACACCCAAATCTTTGAAAAATGTGCAGCAAAATAGAAGCAAATAAAGCCGAACTAATTTGCAACATTTGTGTAGAACTAACCTCTAAACTTAACATTTGTAGGAAGGTAATCTTGGATTTATCGATAAAAAATTTTAGAACTAGGGTAGTCTGTTGCCTATGGACGGAGAGAATTCGCAATATATTTTACGGAATAAGTATTTGGTTGCATTTTCACGTGTGTTTAATGTGTGTTCAGACACACTACACCTCATGTAAAAATTTAAACCCTATTTATGGAGTTAATGAAAATGAGAACGCATTCATATGGAAACCCACTTGATTCATCTGGTGATTTGAAGAGGGTTGAGGTTTCATCGGGACAATGCACAACCAACCCACACGCAACAAAAAAAGAACTTGGTTGGATGAAAATTCCCCATTCACCTTATTCTCGCCACCACGTATTTTTTTATTTGACTTATTAAATCATTTGGAAGAAAGAGCTTCTGCAACGCCGCAAGAGGAGGTGAAAATTGATTTTTTGTGCATTCTTCGATTTAAATCTAAAAGAATTTGACAATAGTGGAAAGAATATATCTAATTAAATGTAACACTTGGTACTTTGTTTCATTTAATCAGATTGGGTTGTCAGTCAATCTGTACGGCTTCAAGCTGGTGGTCGGTATTTTGCCTAAAGGTAGCATTCCAAAAGCCCAATGGATTCCCCAATTGATTACTCTGGCTCGGAAGGTCCCGTGGAGGCGTGGATCTCTAGTCCATGTTGTATGCGAATACCAGCTAACACGCAGGAACTAAGACCCCACTTGCTCGAATTCACGTGCGCACTTCTTTGTTTGCCCTAGCCCGCAGTTCGGCTTACGCTTGTCACGGTAAAGGAGCTGTGCACGCTGTGCCCGGTAGATTGAAGTCCGAGTTAGAGCCCTTTGTTTGTCCTGCGAAGTCATGCCACATGTCTTACTCTCACCGACGATAGCTTGTTCGATTTATTCAACAATGTCACTCAGGTTCCGAGTTGGTCATGGTAGACGGTATGACTACGGCGTCTGAAGCGTGCGTTGATGATAGACAGGTATCGAGGTGCCTGGTTTGTAAAAGAGTGAGGGTACGTGTTTTTGGTTATCCGCTGAGCCCTGAGAAATTACTAACTCCGGCTAGCCTAGTGATCCATGGCTTTGTGATACCTAAGCACAGTTAACTAAGAGGAAGGCATGTGAATGAAATCAGTACCAGAAGTTAACAAAATAGACCTGTGGTATGGTGGAGAGCCCTGGTATTGAGCTCCAGTGAGCACTTAGGGTTTAGTACCGTTTCTTCCATCTTCGTTTCTGCATCACCCCTTCAGTATGCCTCACACGGATTGTTGAGTAAAATTCTTTTAAATGCAGTGTATTTGTTTTTGCAAACCTCTCTTTGTTTTGCTCCTAATGCGATATTCTAATTTTTTAAATCAAATTGCCTTTCCTTCCATTAAAAATGCCTGAAATTAAGTCCCAATAATCGCAGTTAAGCCAGGTCCTTGATCCCTTTTTTAAATTCAATTAATTAATCGGCGTATTTTCAAATGATTCGGTTTTCGAATAGCCCAAAATTAGAATCAAACACTGTAAAACACTGAATTTTCAGAGGTTGGAAAAAGTAGTGGAAACACCTAACATTCTGTCATCCTTGTCATTAAACACATTATAAGTAATGAAAATTTGACATATTTTAATGTTTTTAGAATAGTATTTTTGTTATTCGATACGATTCTTCAAAATAACCGTTTATAAAGATTGATTATAGCCTTATCAAAGTGGCAGACCTCTCTAATGGCAGACTAGCGCTAGTGTAGCAGAAACTGTTCCTCCTCACCGAATGCTTGACGTACTATCAAGAGATACTGTCTCAAAAGTAATGACTGCCGCTGCCTTTGAAAGAGAAGGAAAAACACCCCCTGGTAGAAAATCCAAGTTTTTAGCTGTGAGAGACCGTCAGATTCTCTCAGATCGAATTGGTGGAGGGGATTGCAAGACCACGGCTCCTAAAATCACCGCTGAGCTCCTCAGTGAACGCCTACGGAACCAAGTTTCCTCTGCTCCCACAGACAAATGATTCGAAGCTTTTAGAACGGTAGATTAGAAACCTCAAGAATTGATCAGTCCATCCAGCAGGGGCAAAAATTTGATTTTCCCTGATGAATCATAGTCGAAAGAAGCTGCCTTCTCCCAACAGTAAAAAGTTGCGTGGGTTCTTGGATGATCTGAGACGCTATTTGTGGAAGGGCGTCGCCGGTCCAATTGTTTTCTTCAAGAAAAAATAACCAGTCGAGACTGTTTAGAAGTTTTGAGCGACCCGGATGAGTACGTCGCCAATCCATATAGTAGTTAAAATTGTTTAGTAAGAATGGCGACACGAGTAACAATCTAAAGAAGTTAAGCATCCAACATCTGCCACTACCACAATTCCCAGTCCACGTTAATCTCATTATTGAGGAGCATTTATGGACGTCGACTTTATGGATTCAAGTAGGAAGTCGTTTTCCGCCGCTGCCATCTTTTCCTAAAGAATTGGGCAAAAATTCGCTGGGAAACAAATCAGAATTTATAGGAATCAATACCTCGGAGAATCTAGCCTATAATTGTCACTAAATTGTCACTATAATTGTCAAGGTATTTCCAATATCTTGTCCAACTCCTTTATGCATTAAACATGAATTCCATTAAACATGAATTCTGTTTTAGTGAGGGTATAGCGTGCATAGACGCCGTTGATGTAATATTCCTAAGCTGTTGGAGGTTCATCAGGTCGAAATGAGGTGAAGTTTTTGATTAGCGATCTTCGTGTGATTGATGATTCTCCATGCAATTGTGACGGAAACCCTTACAGGACAACCATTCGGACTTTTGCTCCATATATTTTGGTATTATAAAGCATTTATGCCTATCGTTGAGTTGAAGTTAAACATCGGAAACTTCTGAAACGATTGGCATTTTTTAACAGTTCACCCCTGAATTTTAATCTTTAAATTGCATTTTACAAGGTATATTATTGCTTCCGTTTTAATGCATTAGAGAACAATAAAATCAAAATTTGGTTCATTAAACCCCTGCTAAAATGGAAGCACCCAAGGAAATATTTGAGGCTCAGCAGCAGCCGAAACATTATCGGTTGAGTTAGAATTGGTAAGTAAGATCAGTTCAAAGCACACATCTGTTCATGGGTGCCCCATGAATGAAAACCATCTCAAATCTCTTGTTGATGGCATCTGCTCTTCCCTCCAACTTGTTTCGCATTTTTTTCGAGAAAAGAAGTTAACTTCCTGAGAAAAGGCTCTGTTTCTGTCAATCTGGTGAGATCGCCAATGAATAATCCACTTGAATTGCAACAGTGCTCAAGTTTACTGTCAATAATGAAAGCTTTAGGACCAAGCCTGCTCAAGTGAATCAAAAGGGGTGATGTCTCATTAGACAAAAAATCAAGACTCACGACCATACAAAAAATCGTAGAACTTGCATGGGAGAAAATTCCTCAGCTCATTACCTTATTCTCCCGAAATTGCTTCTTCAAAAGACCACTACTAGTTTTGTAGTTTAATTAAATCATTTTGAAAAGCAGCAGGAAGTGGTTGAAATTGACATTTTAGAGTTTTTTGAATCTGATCCCAAAAAATGCTAGCTTAATGAAGATATTAATAATCTTTTTAATTGACGAAGTCATAGATAATCAAGTAAAGCACACTGTTGAGTGAATCTTTAATTTTTTGTAAAATTCGTCCACTTATATTATTTACTCAAAATTAGGACAGAACATATGGGATTAACGGATACTTATGTGGAAATGAGTAAAGAAAGTGATCGTCTCAAAAATTACCGATTTAAATCGTTTAGGGTGTATTATTAATTTCAAATATGTTGTTTGTACTTTATACAATCGTACTTTTGCTTTAAAAAAGGTTACTGCGTCTGTACTGCAAACTGTAGTGTACCATTTGGGTAGATCAGTTCTGATTGGTTAACTTCAAAGTTGCCTGCATCTTGTATCGATTTCATTGGATCCAGAGCAACTTATGCTCAAAATAATGATAGATACTTTTCGAAGACAAGACAGCCAGAATATCTACTCTGCTGTCTAATTAGGTCTTCTTTTAAAGAAGAAAAATAGAATATCTATTGAAGAGTTTATCTACCTTTGAAATCTACGGGCGTCTTTTTTGTCAAGATTTAGTGGACAAGCCGTTATAAACCGATAATTTAAGTCCATGTATCAATATTTTGAATTAGTGAATTTAAATGAAAACCTCGAGATAAATTACAGAGTAAAAATAGGCTGAAACGGAGAACGCATTTAAGAAGCTTAAAACTTTTAACTAAATTTTGATATATAGTTTGAATCTAATTGATTACATAAAGATCTTGAATTGTCATCTGCGTCGAATCAGAGAAAAAATGATTGAATGACATCTTGACACCTTGAATCTTCAAATTACGGCTGGCGTCTCCTTACCAAGGCCCCAATCACGGTTGACGATGGGAGCTAAAAATTGTTTGTTAATTTTTTGACACGGCGTCAATTAAATTAAAATAATTTCATCAGCACGTTTAAAAACTACAACTGCGTTGCAGCAGCGATCTGATTGGTTCCCACAACCAACCAATCCCAATTGCTAGATGATAGTAATCGACGTCATTAATTGGTCAGTTCTCACAACCAATCAGAACAAAACAAGCGTTTTCATCTGCATTTGCGTTGTGTATTCTAGTGTGTGTACATATAACAGATTCAACTTGTTGTGAGGGTGGATTAGAGCCGATCAAGAGTGCGGATACCGCGAAAAGACAATGTGCATCTAGAGAAAAGCCTCTTTTTCTTCAATCTCTTCAATCTAACGAACAGAAATATGCTCCCCTTCGCCCTTCTTTTATCTACTTGGATTTTATCCCAACTGCATTCTTCTTGTAAGTCGACCTTTTGAAATATCATAAGACAGAGTAGATCTTTGATTTTACAAGACACTATGAACATAACGCAAAAATAGTTAAGAGATTTTAATGATTTTCAGCTCTTTAAATATTTTAGGTAAATTTTGAGAAAACATTTGCACCTGATAATGCAACGTATCATAAACTAAAGGCATTTCTTTCTTCATGCATGAATGATTTAGTCTCCTCAGAACGTTTCTCTCCTCAAGACCTCTGTGTCTCAATTTATACGACGGGGGAAAATCTTCGCTGTAGTGATGCTGGTATACAGTAAAGGGCACCTCTCCCAAGAAGTAGAGCGCCTAGAACTTTCTTTCTTCACGAGAAATTAGTGGCGACTGTGAATCCTTCGTACCCACTTGCCATCAACTGATAATCAAGAAAAGTCGCGCGCATTCCGAAGTCATTCAAACCGTCCATTAGGGTCCGTGGGGTTTTTTAAATGCGCGAACATAACGGCTATTTGTGAAGGGGAACCCAGTCGAGCTGCTCTGTTTTTGCGTGCCTATCTCTCAGCCTCCTTGTTTAAATGCGCACTTAAAGTCATTTATACACACACACAAGGCGGGCAAATGCCGTAGTGGTGGCCTGGGGACACTTAATAGGGGGTGAAATAGTCGGCCGAAAACGCGCATTTTTATGGTGGCATTCGTTGGGTAGGGGGGAAGCCATCTGTGAAGGTCTCGTGGTTACTCACACTCCTAGGGAGGTAACTGCGATAAGCATCTTCCCCCCCCCCTTCAGACGCCTGAACGCTTGATTAGTTGGGAGGAGAGGTCTGTCGCAGATAACCTCAGAGTCTAACCTCTCTCTAAGCGCCACAGATAACTGGTCATCACCGCGACAGGTCATTGCACATTCATGCGACTGGCAAAAAAATCCGCCTTTGGGCATTCGGCCAGTTATCTCAGTAAAATCGCCATCAACGTGCGCTCATTTGAGCGGGTTTTAAATGGAGATTTCAATGAGACATTCGACATCTCAGAAGCCGTGGTTAAGATGGTCCTCTTAGCAGGGATTGTGTGTATTCATTCATTTCCCGAACCGGGAAATATAGGCGACTTTGGCCGACTTTAAATCTTGATCTCATAAACGGTGGTTAAGATAGTCCTCTTAGCATTGACTTTGTGGATCCTAGGTTGTGATTCTACACCTCCCGAAGCGAGAGAAACAAAACGGCGACTTTGGCTAGTGGTTCTCGAAATCTATTCAATTTTGTTTAGGTGGATTCAAGTGCAACTTGTCAACGTTCTCCCCAGACACGCGTATTTTGCACACACAAACACACTGGCCCAGTCCGACCAAACGTGGTCTTGTTTGTGTGCTTAAAAGGCAAAACGGAGCTTTCACACTTCAGAAAGTAGCTGGCAACGCTATACCGCTCTTTAACATGGTTGTTTCGACTCTGGGTGGGGTTGAGCTTAAAGTGAGCCCGCTTTTGTTATTCTAGTTAGCCGGAAGGGAGAGTTGAAGGGTGAACCAACAGGCTCAGACCTGTGCAAGTCCATGACTCATGCTCTTGTAGGAAAGCCATAGTGGTTAAAATAACAACTGTTTACTCCAGGCAGCAAATTTCGGTAAAGCACTATTAATGGACAGGGTAGGGGGCCATGCTAGCATGCAAGCCAGGGGTGGCCACACTAGTGCTTGCTCAAAAAGCTGAGTAAATATTTGCACTGGCGTCCTGTGTGCGATTGTTTGCTTTAGACCACCGCAGGTAACATCTGAAAGGTTTATAGGTAACCAATTGCTACAGGTATAATCAGCCTATGATGAACTTTTACGAAAAATTTAGAACGAGTTTTTCGAAGCGGATACGAAGGACCATTCTAGAAGAGGTATCTATGGCAAGCAGAGACTCGATGGGCGCACGCACAAGTTCTATTTAAGGGCGTCGCCGTCTTTTGCTAGTGCACTCGGCCGCCCGTTTTTCAAACATCCGATTACATCAGAGGGGAAGTGACAGTTGCCCCCTCATCCTACTCTCTCGTTTCCTACTTCTGCTACTGCTCCTGCTGCTGCTTTGGCTTTAATTAGAAATGCAAAATTTGCGCCCTTACAACCAAGACCACTGTCTCTATCATAACTCATAGTCGGGGATATGCTCTATTGGATGATGAATGGGCTCGTAGGCAAGGATGAGGGTTTCAAAACAAGCTCGCGTGAAGTTCAGTTTTTTTTTCACCGAATAAGATATCCGACTCATTCCTTTTTTTCCCTTCGAGATTATGCTTTTTCCCAATTTTTTTCCTCCAAAATATTCGCCCTGTAGCTTGGGTTTGTCTTGCCCAAAAAATAAGTGTTTGAATTAATGCTTCCCCTCTCATCCATGAACCATTAAAGTTCGATGAAGGATAGAAAAAAAAAACAGGAAAAAATGTCCGTGATTCCTCTCGTTTCTCTGCACTTTTTGGATATTTGTTTTGGTTCCGGTGTGTTTTTTTATGACACGGGTGGTACTCTAGAGGGACAATTTCTTGTACTTTTCGGGGGTTACATTTTCGCCAATGTTTGGATTAAGAGGGAAACATACTTGAACTCGAATGATTTTAATAAATAAAGAACTGTCCAATCTCCACTTTAGAGTTTTGTCAATTGAACCTTTGCATATCTTAGTGTTATTACGAAGAGGTCTTATCTAAACATGATCATGACATCTTAAAATCGTTTCTGTGTTTTTAGCATTGGATAATCGTCGTATCATCGTGTTGTTTCCTCTAGAGGCTAGCTTTTGCATTTTATCATCACAGATAAAATATTGAGTTATTTTCTTTTGAGCTGGTTAAAGAGACTCGGAAGAAGATAATCTCTGCTTTGTGATAAAAAAAGACTATGGCTTTCAATCGAAGCACATGCATTGTCTCGTAAGGTTATATTTGGTACATTTCAAATTGATGTGAACGGCCATTCCTCGGTATTTTATCAGGTCTTAAATCATCACTATGAAATCGGTGCCTTGTCACTGAAACACTCGCGTTACAATCTAAGGTCCAGAAGCTGGTTCTCGTTGTCTAAAACGCTTTCACAAAAAGGTAATCGCCACTCTTTCTTGCTTTTAAAAGACGAAATTCTAGCTGAACTGTTTGTGCTCGAGAGGCAACACATTCGAACAGCTATATATTTTCTAGATTAATGCCCTGTCAACATTTAAGAATTCGTAAAAAGCGATTCTGCAAAAGCTCAGACAGCGTTCTCCTTGCAAAAGGTATCGGTCTCATTGCTTAAAATCAAAATGGGCTTTAGGGGCAATCGCAGCCTGTTTGGCCTGCGTGTGCAATAAATCTCCGTGTTTCTCACACGGCAACCTCTGTGCTTTGACTTCGTTGTCGTTGTCGTCGTAGTCATGAAAGTAGGTGCAAGTGTTGGGTTGCCAAGCGGCAGCGGGGCAGCGACGGCGGCATTTGACAGCCAGTGGAGCTCAGTTTACACCAGGCGGGACAAAGTGAAAGATAAGAACAAGTCGGCCCATTCGGGGTTCTTAGCCCACTCCCCATTTTTCCCCACGCCGCGTGTTTGACAGGCTCTTTTTGCCCTAACCTGTCCTTCGCGGCGCGGCACGCTTTTTTCTCCATTTCTACTGTTCCCGCCTGTCTTTATCTCTCGGTAAATTAACTGTCAGGAGTATGGAGAGTGACTCACGTGTTATTTATAGCCGCTAACCGCATTGCGGGTGGTTTAAATCATCCAACCGCCACCAGTGTCACGGATTTAGGCGAACCCCGTGGGTCCCTGCCTGTGTGTGGTTGTACTAACCTGCTCCATGATTCATTCAACGTTTGGATAATCTTCCTGTCAGACACCCCGGAAGCCAGGGGGTCTGATTATCTCCCCTAAACGAACCTGCCAAAGGCGTCATTAGTCATGGGGTGGGGGAGTGAGGAGTGTGTGATGAATCACACGCGTGGTGGGGATAATGATTGATGAGTGGTTGGGAAAGACAAAGTGATACCGCATTCCACCAGACAATCACCATTTATCCGATGCTTGTGTGTCTCTGTTATTTGTCCTGGGAGAAGAGACTGCCTGCCAGATGGCCAAGTAAGTGACTAATAAGGCCGGAGAGATAAGAGTGCGAAAAAGCCGCTATTGACAGCTGTTTCAGTTCCCTTTTTAATCGCCTAATGACATACCTGCCATTCCACAATGAGTGACAAAATGTACCCATCTGCCAGAGCTGTTTATAGCCAGCACAAGTGATACCTCCCCACGTTTGCGCTTTATTGGGCTCTGGTAAATGAGACAAAAGCAGCAAAGGGCTTTATTAGGAAGGCGTAGTCCCTCAGTAACAATTGAGCGAACGTTCAATTGTTATTTTCCTCTCCTACTTCTCTGATAGATTATAGAGGGCAAATTTGTCCTGCGACGCGTTGTTATCATTATTCTCAGCTGTCAGTAAAGCTTCTTTTTGCCCCAATCTCAGATTGACAGATTGGGATTGGCGTGAGAGGGAGATGCTACCGTCAGCAATAAACAGCTATTCACAAACGCTTTAGGAACCTTGCAAGCCGTACTAAAGCCACCGTAAACCCTATTTGTCAAAGCGTAGCTCATTGGAGTTATCAAGGTGCTGCATGTCGGTTATTGCGTCGATTCAGTGGAATTGAATGCATTTTTAATTGATTAAACTGCGCCATTGAACCGTGAACCTCTGGGTGCACTGTCATCGTATAAACACGCAGAGAGCGTTTTGAGGTGACAAACTCTCTTTCTCAGGTCAAACTACGCACTTTTACGTTGTCCCCAACCCTTTCTTCTTTTTGGTGTAGCCACAGGCTGTTTGAAACCCTACTTCTCCAGCATCTAGAATGCTCACTCTGGGAGTGAGTGAATTTGCATATATTTCTCTTCTCTCAGAATTGGTGACAAGTTATGTATGCGTGTGTAGGCGTTGTCAATGGTTGGGGATTTCGTAAAGTATTGGCGACTAGTTGCCTGAATAAGTTATTATTAAAAAAATACCCCAGTTAGTAGTAAACAAGTTGAAGCGAAGTATTTCACCATCACAGACACCAAGGAAGTAAATAATTGTCCTCTAGGGTGATTTAACACGTCGAAAGTTACGTCTCTGAGTTCCGGAAGAGCTAATATGTTTAAAAACTGTTTTTTAGGCTCTTTTTCGAAACGCTAGGCAATGCCTTTGACCAAAATACCGGTTATAAGTAATGATTAAAAGTTTCAGTTTAGGCACTAGAAATCTAAGGTGATTTTCTCACCACTACTTCAGAGGTGTATCTTTCCATCTAACCTTGGAGTCAGCTACATAAAAAACCTATTCTGATGAGAGCTTCCCATTTAAGTAGCAGCACGATTATTCCTATTTTGAATGCAGAATTGTCACTGTGGTGCTTCTATTTAACAGCAGCAACAACAAGAACAATTTGAATAACTTAAAGGGTCCCAAGCGCAGTCGAGACTTCGATGAATTCCACACTGCACTCGATTTGCATATTCACCTACAGCATCGCTGGTGTTTTGTTAAGTGTTTCTTGGGCGCCAGTCACAAGGTTCAAAGGTCTGAAATCCCCCACGGTTGTCCGTTTTGGAGTTTCTTTAGCCGGATTCCTTCAGACTTAGTCGAATTTAGATATCTAGAGCGTTAATTTCAGATACATCTCTATAGGTCTTCATGATATTTTCCGCAATCTTTGTCGAGATAACAATTTTAGAATGAGTACCTGGGAAACAATCCACCACACTGACTTCAAAGGCATTGTAGTCGGAGTGACCCGAAATAAAAGTCATCTCTTTCTCCTCACATTAGACAACTGGCTTCTGCTCATTATTGAGGGAATTCAAGGAGATAAATGTTTCCAAATTTAAATTTTAAATGTGTGTATGTGGCTTGGAGGGCGCCGCGGCAACGTGGATCTTAAATCCATGTCGTATGCGGATGTCAGTCAATATGCAGCGGCTCAGCGTCCTTTAGAGTGCAGGCCGGAAATGCAGTAGTCTTCGGGCTATCAGGATGAATTAATTATAAGATCAAAAAGCCCCGTTGTAGTTGGCAAGTGCAGTCTCTTACCCACTGTCAAATTCGAGGGGATTTCACTGTCCCTGTCAGCACTTATAGCCTACTTGCGTTCAAAGGCCGTAGCGCCACAGGTAGTAGCAGCATCTAATTTGCACTGCCTTTTTGACAGACGCCCAGGTTGCGCCGATGCCGTCGCTGTCGCCGTCTCCACCACCGCCACCGCCACACACATGCAAATCGGCGCTGCTGTCAAATTTGCCCGACTCGGCCTTCTCCGCCTCCTCAAACGTCGCGAAAAAGTTCTCCGCTGCCGCTGCTAGGTAAGTCAGTCCGTAGCGGCGTATTTGAGGCTTTTTTACTCGCGTCCTATTCACTCTTCCTCCGCCTCCTCCTACTCTAAGCTTTCTTCCCCAGCCTTCATGGTGGTAGCGGTTCCATTCATCATTTTGAGCTGGTGAATCAACTAGAGATCGCATAAGTGATGATTCCTCTCTTTAAATAAGGAGTATGTTTGTGGAATTTTAACATGAAATGGCTCTATTAATACACGGGGCTTGGACAGAGTATTGAAAATACCTTGAAAATCGATAAAATATACTTTAAACCGGTGTAAATCCACCTTTTGTGGCAAGTACAGCCTCAGCATTCCGAGGTATTGGTTCATACAACAATGTGGCCTCCTTACAAGTTCCACAAGGTTCCAATCAATTTTTGATTATTTTAGATAAACATATGAAATAACCAGAAAAATAAAGAAAAGTATGTCAAGTTTTGGTTGTTGTAACAATATTCAAGGATCGACGTCAAAATGTTAAGTGTCTCCACTATTTTGTACAACCTCTGTCTCTAAAGAAATTTCAATGATTTTGTTAAAGTTTAGTAAATTACTTGTCATAAATTTAACGTGAATATTTTAAAAAAATTCAAGACAGACAGATGGCTCTGCAAAGTGGAAATGAATCGAAGGCAGTCTACATGATTCAGTGAATCCATTTGGTAGCAAGCGATTCTAGGTGGTAGCGATTCTATTCATCATTTTGAGCTAGTGAATTAACTAAAGGGTATATTTGTAGCACTTTGATGTCAAACGGTACGTCATGTTCATGGCTCACTAGCACTGAAACTGCTATTAATAGATGATTGATAGCTGTCTTGCGTTAGTTTAAAAACCTCCGCAGCAGAGTTTGCTAATCGTAAGCCATCACAATTAGTACATTTAAATAATCTGCAATAAATCATGAATTAGCCATGGTCACTTGTCACCAATTTAACATTAATATTTGGCAACCATCGACAGAGCAATAAATTTGGTTAAGAGCGTGACTGATTCATCTAACCATTCAATTCAGCATAAATAAAACCCTTTTTCATCCACAAACGGTACCATATTCATTCTTACCTTAGGGCCACTTTTTGGGATTGCAATGCCATTCTAAACCCAGGGAGCAAAATGACAAGTTATGATAACAATGGGAGTTAAAATGATTGACTTTAAAAGAGCATTAGTGTTATTTTTAGTTAGCTCTCCGCTTTACCGCATCAGCATGCTTTTTCCCCAAGTCTTCACTCCCTAGCGGTTCCATTCATCACCAAGTAAAGATCGAATTCTTGTTTGTTTCTGCAGTTTGTCTTCAATATATTATGAAATATGTATTCGTGGCAATCCAGTGGAACTTTGAAGCGTTTTTACAACAGGTCATCTCATAAATTCTGTTCGAATTTCACCTTTTTTAAATTGAACTAAATTTAAAGAGCACTTCATAATATTCGGTGGAGTTGGGCATTATTTTTTAATATATATTTAAACTAAATAATGGTCAAATATATTTTCAGCAATTATGGCGTCAGGGGATGTGCATTTTTGTTTTAATCATTAATTAAACGCAACATTTAGTCACTTATTTAGTCAATTTTCGGACAGAACTTATGGGACTACCTAATATTGCGCTCAAACCAAATCTAATGTTGTCAGCGTTAATGTCACTAATGGAAATACATGAAAGTTTAATGGAAATACCTATGTAAATTCATGATTTGTAGGCTTGAAGATATTACCGTCAAGTTTTGGATCCTCTAACTCCTCAAAGGGCGCATGAATTAATGCCGGTCACTTCATAGCCAGAGAAATGATTTGATCGGTGAAGATTCTAGGATTAAGAACAGGGAGCTAGATTTATCGTTCTAGTCCACTTTTCTGTGAAAGGACAGAACAAAATGCCGGCAGTAAGCAAGCTTGAAGCTATATTTCACGTGCACACACAACCCTTTCACCCTTGCTTTACCTCTCCGTTTCAGGTTACAGTGGTTTTTTAAACCTAGGTGAAATAACTCACTTCGGTTATCCTGTACTGGATTTATTACTATAATCGGTAGGCAGAAGCTTTCATTTCATCTGGATGTTTCCAAGTACCCGAAGTTGATGGTTCTGTGTTTTTTTAAATTCCTTTATCTGAACCAAGTCTTAAATCCCCGATAGGTCGAAACCAACCATATAACAGAATCTAGAGGGTGGAAATGATAATGTTCATGCGGTCACCGAGGTGTCCGCATTTAGTGAGTTTATTTGTTTATTTATGTAACTGTTTATTTCCACTATAAATCTTAAAAGGCCTCTTGATTTTACAACCTGTTTAGACAGTGAAAGTGGTCCCCTTTATGCTCTCTTCACGATTCCGCGTATTGTGTGGTTTCCGGTTGGTGTTTTTTCGCTCAACTCTCTTGACACACTTTAGGTGTGTAACGGCTGACTGGCCTAGATCTTCTACTACTTTTCCAAAAGAACTTAGTTAAAGTCCTGTCAGTAATTTCAATTCGAACTGGAAGAATTGAAGAAAAAAAAAGCAACGTTTGGAGTACTTTTTGAGTGAAAATTCGGTTCGTTCAGGCAGACGGCAATTTTATGAAAACTCTTTGACTTTGCAAATGTACCCCTGACTTAAAGTCGGAAAGCATCAGCTATTGTCAGTCAGCGATGTGGTGAGTATGGAACCCATTATTGGTGAATTTTGATTACAGGGTATCCATTGCCGGCGCGAAATTTTTGAAGCCCCCAAGCAAAACAAAACATTTTCCAACCTAAGCACAGCTGAGGTATAATTTTAAGGAAAAACTGCTTCAAGCAAACAAGTAATGGGTGCGCTTGATCTAGATAAGTCACTTATGCTCTTGTCGGTGTATAGCCCAGATGACAATTCACTGAGCCGCTCTTATGAGCTGCTGAAAGCTCCAACGGTGAATGCGAGACATTTATAAGGTGCATTCCAACTTTTAAACGGAGCTGTAAAATTACTTATTGGTCGAACCTAACCAAATTGGATCGTATTCGCACAAACGTACGTCCAGAGTTATATTGCTACTTTAAGAGGAGGTGGAAAATTGCTGCAGTATATAAAGAAGACCTTTACGAGCAGTAACTTGCTGGAACCTCAATCAGTGTCCGAAATAAATTCTTTGAGAAGGACACTAGCTGACTCACCATAATTTGAGTTGAGCAGGCTAAGTAAAAAAACTAAGTGGATGCTGCCGCTACATCTTCTGTTGCTCGCGATTCGGCGAAGTATTTCTTTCTTCAAATGATCGCCTCAACTCCAAAAGTTTCAAGGAGGTAGATGCGGAAAACTGATTTTCCACGGAGTTGGAATGTGCAGGCTTGTGTTAATTGAATCAGTCGGTTGATAGCGGGTAGGCTTTCATCCACAACTCTAGTCAATACCCCTTTTGTCCTGTCAATACCCGTTGCCGTAATTTTTACTGGCTCTTTGCCTACTAATCGTTTATCTCTAAATGTGCACTGGATGGGTTAATTATCATGTTCAAATTGCCGTAAATCTAACTGCATTAAAATTTCCACGCAGCCTGCCTGGGTAGTGCACATAATGGAGCCGATAGCATCTTCCCAATAGGCAGTCTGGAAAATTTGTGCTCGTTTGTGATGTAGCCGCATTAAAATCTTGCTAAATTTTTTAGCAACTCAGCGAAAAAGTGACTCAATGCTCTATCATATTTTCCTTTTGGATTGTAGTAAAAAAATTGACAAATTAGTCCTGATCAAGATGACATTGTTGTTGCTTTCCTAGCCCTCTAAAATCACAATTTCGCAGCGGAAATTTATTAGTAATACGATGTCAAATTGAATTGAATAGGACGACGAATCTTTAAATTCTTGTTTCGGGCCAAAACCGCGCAATTCTTGAAGTAATCTTGGTCGCAGTTGTATCCCTACACCGATAAACCAAACAATAAACAGATAATCTTTTTTTTTCAGAATGTCCACGACTGACGGAAGACTGCAATACCGCGCCTGGTGTCCGGATAACGTACAGCCGCACGAAGAGAAAGAATTCCTTGAGGTCGATCTGGGTCAGCAGTCCTTAGTGAAGCTCATAATAACAAAGGGCCTCTCCACTGCCGATAAGGTGAGTCAAAACCCCCAGCCTGAGTCATGCTCCTAAACCTCAGGTCATTAGCTACTCAAATGGGAGACAGCTGTGACCTTAGCACGCAGGCATATCGTTGGGGTCATCACGTTTACTCATGGGGAGCATACATGGGGTGTTTAAAAAATGCGGAACCAATATCTGGATTGACTTACAAAGTCTTCTGGATAATGTCGGATCACCCAATAAGTTCTGCCCTTAATAAAATTATTTAAAGGCATCGAAATTTAGTGTTTTATGATGACTAATAGAGCTGAACATTTTTTAGATGCTAAGACGCATCTAAATTGAGCAAAATTTTATATACAGAAAAAGAATAAACTTAAAATTTGCCTGACTAAAACCTTGCCAACTTAGAAGTATCCAAGAATCATTTGAGGCACATAATGTTTTTTGTGTTAATGAAAGATGAATGCAGAAGGTGGTTTGTGAAATTTACAAGTGGAGATAGACTTGCGAATAATGTGTCATTTAACGGAATATATCGCTAAGAGCTAATCATGGGAAGCACATAAATTATTGAATCTGTGACTAAATGTAACGTTTGGTTACTTGAGTTATTCATTCATTCAATAATCGGACAGAACTTATGGGATGACTCATTTTCCAACTCTAACCCGGTGCCATTTCTTTCTTTCTTTCCCTAGGGAGGCCTCTACCTGACGCCCTTCTACTACATCTGGTACCGACGAGGAACTGACGCAACGTCCAAGTGGATCAAGTACGAGAACATCAATGGAACAGCGGTGAGACGACTGCCTCATTTTGCAAGCCCCTAACTCTGTAGCCGAGGGTGTTGTTGGTAGTAGCGCAGTGGTGATTGGCTGGGTTTTAAAGTGGAAGCCGAACGGCATATGGCACACACACACAGAGAGAGAGAGAGATATTTATCTCCCCTCCTTCCGTAGTATTTGCCTACATCCGCTGACAATTAACGGAAGGGCAAATCGCTCGTTTACTGCCTTAGACTAACGATTCTCTCCATGGTCAGTTTAAATTTACCTGGCTGATTGGTGGAGATTTCAAATTAAAATTTTAGTTGAGCACTTGAGGCAGGTATGCTCGTTTATTGTTCTCTATAGTAGGCCTTCGAATGTACATCAAAAAGTACCAAAAATCCCAAATGATAGCAATATTTTACCCGGCTATGCTTCCTATTACCAGAAGGGGTGCAGAACTCAAAGTGACAGCCTGCTATAGCTGATAAAACTGTCAAATTGATGGGTTTATTAATCTGCAGTGTATTTTACTTCTGAATATTTGCATTAGGCGAATTCATCTCCATACTGAACTAATGAAAGCACTACTTATCGATGCTTGTGGTTTAAATTCCAGCGATTCCTGTCATTTTCTGAAGGTCCATTTCGTAAAGTAATACTGGGTAATGGCCGATTTCACAACCAGGTTAAAGAAAAAGGTGCTTTAATCACGACTGCTTTCTCCACCATTTCTTCCTACTCTCAACGCCAGTCATTTTGCGTATGGGGTTTGGGCGAGGGGGGAGGTAACGCTTTGCCATGGAATTGGGGGCGTAAATCGCGTGGTGTTTTCCCCGCCTGTCCAATTTATGGAGGAAATCTCTCTGCTCTCTCTTGCGTCTCAAGTATGGAGCCGTGTCACGCAAATCGGCCATCCAACTAACTATACTTGGTTCCTCCCCTTCTCCCGACTCGGGGAGTTTGTCAGTTACAGGAAGAAGGCTGGGCCTCTCTCTATCAGGACTCAGAGGCGATCACAGTCTGCTTACACACCCTGTCTGGAGATCTTGGTCACAACTCTGAGTGAGCTCAGTTTTAAGCAAAGACAGGGTTTTGGGATGCGTTTTGCAGTGACTAGCAACGGCATATTTTAGTAGATTTAGAAGAAAAAACTTAAACTTACTTAATTGAGCTTTTGAAGAGTCTGTAGGGGATAACTACTGTTAGATTCTATTCCTAGATGGATCAGTTACCCGAGGTAAGATGAGATCCCAAAACTGCGGGAGAAAGAAGACATCCATCCTAGAGTGTTTAATAACGATGTGTCTATGTATCAGGGAATTGACAGCTCATGGGCAGCGGTGCGAAGACGCACTCTAGTCACGGTCGAGTCACTACAAGGCTTCCTGGCCCACAACATTCAACTCCACCAAATAGTTCATCGATGATTTGAGATCTGGTTAGTTCGATAAAAACTGCTATTGCGTTGTCTTTGGTGTCCATTGAATAGCAGCCAGTACACACACCTATAACTGAATTCCCAAGAAATTCGAGTTGCTCTTTTCCACAATGAATCAGGTGGCCTTCTGACATTTGTTCTCGTTGACGATGGAGGAGTTAAACTTAAAAGAAGTGCAGTTCTACAATCGCTTAAGCCTTGGTATACCTTCCTTCACAGCGATGTTTTCTCTCGTCCTTTTAATCTTCTCTGGCTATTGGAAGAGATGTGTTATATGATAGTTTTATTACCTGCCAACTCGTTGGGGCACAAACCCACAAAATTGACCCCACATACTGTCCTTGCTTGACCTTTGCAGGAAAGGCCCCAGTGTGTGTGTCTGGGTGGGGGTGAAATCAGCACTCTTGTTAACACCCCCACATTAGTTGACACCTCTGTGGTGTCGATTTTTTGGAGAAAAGAGGCGTCTTTCTGGTATCTGGAACACTAGGGTAGACCAGTCTAGGAATGTGCTCTGAAAATGCCTTAAAACGTTCTGGATTTCAGGGGATTTTATGAGACACGAATCAATCGATTGTTTGTCTGGCCCTGACAAAGTCGAGGAAATTGTGAGATTTTGTTCCATTTTTAAATAAACTAACGAAAAAGCGAAAAAGTGCATTGACTGTTAAAACGATTCGGCGCAATAAAGCGTTAAAAGTTCGCTAAGACAATTGGATTATGGGATCTTAAAATGGAAGGGCGAAAATTTTCTTATGGGCACATAATTAAGCCGATTGTGCCTTTGTTTCGGTCAAGCAACCTACTAATTAGATGAATACTATTGTTTAATTTTAACAAAACTGTTCCCCGCGGTTTTTCTATGTCTAGATTTAAAAGCAAATGAAAATACCTCAATTTTCGTGTAATAAAACAACTGTACCGCACATTCTCCCAGGCGTACCTTTGGGAATGCTGACCTAAATAAATGGCATTTTGTCTGTTTCCCATCTTCTGGTGTAGCGCATAAAGGGGAATCTCGATGCCCAAACGGAGCGCTATGTCTCCATGAATCCACCCTTTGTCGCGCGCTGGATCCGGATCTACCCCTTCACCATGGAGCGTCAACCTGTCTGTCTCAAAGTCGAGATCATCGGCTGCTCAGCCCGTGAGTTGCCAACTCCATTATACTATTTTTGGCGGGATCCTTCTTCCTCACGATAAAGACCTGAGAAGTGAGGGGTTAATACGTAAACGAAGCTTAAAGAAACTGTACTTATAACCGAGGCACTAGCAGAGGCCTAGTATTAGGCCCACAACACGTAGGGCTTATTTACATGCCTACCCATTGCTAAATTTTACTGTTGTTGTTGCAGCAATGTTTTACTATGCCCTTCCAAGTTGGCAATATCTTAGTCCACAAGGGAAAACCAAAACAGGTGCACCTCACAGAGCAGACACTACCAACCTCATCTTCGACCACGCACGTGGTCGTGTCGTCTACGTTACCAACTTAGAGCCTGAGTGGAATGCGAAACTTCTTTGTCTGTTCATTTCCTTGACGGTGGCAAACATACGTCTAGACTGCTGGTCCAGGCAGACAATGGAGCGCACATTTGAACCGAGCAAATGGGGTTTTAACCCCGCTTACTAGCTGGTAGTATTCACGGCACCTTCCGTGTAGTTGCATCCAGTTTCTGCAACTTGTTGGATGCCCGTTTCGTGTCTCACTATCAAGTGCTGATAGACACACTCTCTTGGTAGTCCCAGAATTCTTGCTCATCGACATTCAAAGGTTCAGGCGCCTAGGGACCAACTGCCACACCGCTAGACGTGATCAAGGCCTCATCCGGAACCAACAGCCCAATGCCATCCCCTTAGCCGTGTTGACCGCAGTGTCAGCTTTTTGTCATGAAAGACCTATCGACAAAGTCGGCTTTATATAGGTTAACATACAAGTGGCTTTACGTCCCTTTTCAGGAACCTCGTAGTTGTTTTTATTTTCGAAAATCCAATTATAGGTCTATTGAAATTGAATCAGAGTGACTCACATAGAGAGAGCTAGAGGTAATTAGATTTCTTTCCTAGCATTTCTCAAGGGTATTTATGCGAAAAGCTGATTCGATTTGGCCCATATACTTGATTTTTTGGCGTTTAGAAAGAGGAAATTCACTTTCTTGGGAAATTCGGGCGAAACTATCCCGTTTTGGGTCGTTTCCTGAGTCGTTTTCTCGAGTTCCTCGTCGAGTTATCTCTCCCTCTTTCAATCTTTACTTAAAAGCCGAAAAATAAATACAACACTTTAGTAAAATGGAGGAAAAAAAGTCATTTGTAAAGATAGCTCCCAGGGCAAGTGGCCAAAATTGTCGCTAACGGAATGGCAAACTAGGAGAACCGTTTACGTCAACACTGAGGTCTAAAAATAGTTAAAATTTAGAGTTCCGATTGTGCAATATAAATAAGGAGCTTACTTCTCAGTACCAGAATTATTATTTTTCTTCTTACATGATCACATATTTTTAGTTTCTTCACTTGCCACTCGAAAACTTTCATTCCTCTGATAGATGGCGTGGTGGAATACCAAGCCCCACGGGGAAATTTCGTGACGAAATTACCCAAAGAAAGTCTAGTTGATGTAACCTACGACAATCCCGATAGTCGAGGCAACCAATTCCTCGAATTTCGTCAAAAAGTCTTCAATTCTGGCGGTTTGGGCAAACTCACCGATGGCAAACCTGACCACGAAACTGACATTGAGTACGTTCCAAGACTTTTATAATTTATGTTCATATTAGCGAAAAGTTGAATCAATTTTCGACTTATTCAGGCCACTGTATTCGCACGAATTCGTCGGGTGGAAACGATCTAACGATCCCTCAGAAACCGGTGAATTCGAGCGCGTAGTCTTTCGATTCGACGGTATCTACAACTTCACAGGAGTGGAGATTCTCCTGGCCAATAAAATCGATGCCGAGGTCGCCAGACCCCGACTAATCGAAGTTCGTTTGAGTCGCAAGTTTCCCCGAGCTAGTTCCACGGATCCAGCTACAACCCTCTCGGTGATTCATGCACTGTCACCTCCCGAGCCTTCCATGCCGCCAGCAGAGTGGATCCACGTCGATCTGTTGAAGGCTCACGCGGATTCATCCCCCGGAAACTACTCGACGAAGTCGCTCGATAATCTAGCCACCTTCTTAGAGATTAGGATCTTCTACGGAAGTGGCATGTGGATTGCTCTTGGAGAAGTGACTTTTGACAATGGTTAGTCTCATTCATATTTAAATATCTTTCCTCAAAAATGCTCTCCTGACTAAAAATGCCATTTCTCGCTTTTAGTTCGCGTTCAGATACCTCCGGGCTTATTACTTCTCGATGAAGGTTAGTTTAGAATGTCTTTTTCGCCCGCTTGCCACCAAACACTTAGGAAAATTAAAAATTATAGTCGTAGTAGTAGTAGTGCTAGTTGTATTAAGGTGCCGTCAAATTCAATTATTCTTGTCAAATCTCTCTCCCTGCCTCCACAACCTACTCATCCAATCAGAACCCAAACAAGGAGCTGACATTGCGGAAATTAAAATCTCTTGTGCGATGACAAGCTCAAATACACCCGTGGTCGTGCTCCTTGGGGCTTAAAAGATTAGGACGAGGGTTTTTTGACTTTATTTTCATCCGTGCTACAAGCATCAGGTGGTGCAATAAACTCTGTACGAATTTCGAATAAATAAAACAAGCGACCAGTTGTTAGATTGAGTGAAGGATGCCATCATCAGTGTACTTTCCCATCTAAAAACAGGCTTCTTATCATCTTCATTAAGGTCAAATTCTTTTGGATTTGATTAATCGAAGAACTCGGAAATGTAAGCTTCAAACTCTATCTGTTGCTTTGAAATAGCTCTTTCTTCCAGATGATTTTATACTAGTATTCTTATTCGATCTTTTGCGTCGTGATGCTTGCTCGGTGGTGAAATACCATCACCCAATTTCGATGCGCTAGGGCTGGCCTTCCTTAATTGCTGATGGTAGATTTGAGCATTCATGGTTGCTGCATTGAAGCCTATTTTCAAACACAGCTAGACGTCGTCTGGTTCGATATTCATCTTTGTGGAGGGTGAAAGCTCCCCTTCCAAATTTCGCAAACTATTTCCCTTCATTTACGTCCTCCTGAGTGTTTCTAGCCGCTTTGGCTGCTGCTGCGTATCCTTCATTTCTTCAACTCATAAAGCATAATGGACCTCAAACTATTCTCATTTTTGTTCTATTAAATAAAATTTGGCTATTTTGATTGTATTTCAGTATAAAAAGAAATGCTTAGCTCCATTAGACGTTACATACTATTCTGTAGATTTCGTTCAATTTATGAGGTCAAATTCGGACAGAACTTATGGATCGGCCTGATATCCTCTATGATATATTTCAAACTTTGGCGTACTTTGGCAAGGGACGCATTTTTTACGATCTCATTGTGCAGAATGCCTATGTTCAAATACTTTTTGAATGTCTCAAACATGTTTCGCATTTCTTCCCTCGCACTGCAAACCGAATTCTCGGAGTGCGTAGGTTGCTTATTTTTATTAAAGCAATTTGAACCATAGAATTCATTGAATTCAAAACGATTCTTCATCATGCCCTACCATATTGAATGGTTCTTACAGTGTAAGTGAGCGACTACGAAGAAATGATATTATTGTTGGATAAAGTAAATAGTCCTTCGAGCTGACAAAATTGTAAAAAACGGAACTGAATGGGAGGCATCGTTTAGCCGACTTGAACGTCTCTTTTTTCTCCTCTGTAAACACTCAGACAGTACAGTTAAATGCTCTGCGTCTGAAGTTGCTTTCTGAACACTTTCAACTCTAACCAATCCTCTCTAATGCTCACTAGACGGGAAATATTTAAAGCCACTGATTGGGAAGAAAACCACTGCTCTAGTTCATGCAGTCGCATGCGTTGAGGGAGACGCTTGACAGTTTCACCAGCAAAAACCGAAAAAGTGGCTGGTAACTGCGAAAGTTTTATTAAATTCGCTGCAATCTACAACAAGACTGGAGTTGGCTGATTTTAAGCTTTCCCTGGAAGATGAATCTCCTCAAAATTGCTCCAATTCTGTTGATGGCGGCGCCCAACCGTTTAACATAATGGTTCGTAGGGCAAACGTTGGGGGACTTTTGTAGTCGCAAAAATTAGCTAAATTGAACCTAAGACCTACAATTTCTTTTTCGCAGTTTTTAAGGAGGAAATCTGCCGTGTCAGATCTCCTAACCTCAGCCACCTCGTAGTCTCTCTTCACCAGTTAATTTCTGTGTTCATGAGGTTCATGGGAACATTGATCAGATACCATAATCGTCTCATCTATTTTAATGACCTGCGTTATTAACAACAAGGCACAAATTAAACTCATCCAAGATGAGTCATGTGGGCTATCCCAGTCATCCATATGAATGGAGTAGCGTAGTCGGGAGAAAAGTTCTTATTCGATCCTCTGAGACGTGATTCTTGCTGTTGCGTGGGGTCGTGCTGTCAACTACACTTAGCGACACTTCGATAAAAACCTTTTTTTTTCGCCAGTCGCCAGTCTCAGGTCTTCCAAAGAGGGTGAAGGAAGTTGCCGAGAATGGAGGACAGAAAAGTAGATGTTGTCAACTCGAGACTTCATTTGATTGTTTTTAGACATCCATTTACTCAACTTTTCAATGCTTCTTCCAGAAAACGAAATGGCCACTACTAATGCTCCCGTCGCACAACCACAGAACCCTAGTGAGAACGCCAGTCTAATCGTCTCATCGAACGGCTCTCAATACAGTCTGGCTCCAATGCAGCCACACACCTACGCCTTGGTGGTCGGTCTGGGCTGCTTAGCCATCGTCCTCATCATCCTCGTCCTCGTCCTCTTTGTCCACTGGCGCCGACGGGCTTTCCTGTCGAAGCACAAAATGGATGCCATCAATCACTCCTTCCAGCATCCCTTCACAATGCCTCTCATCAAGACCGGCTCCCAACAGGGCAACAACACGGAGACTCTGGACCGCAAATGGGAGTTCTACAGTGCCAGCAGCAATAACAACACTAGCAGCCACAACAACAACAACAAGAGCAGCGAGAGCAAGGGAGTGAACAACTCGGTTCCGATGTACCTGAATGGGGAAAACGGTGCGTATAACCCTGGTGCGGCGGCAGCGGCGAATGAGGCGATGATGCAGCAGTTCTTGCTCCAGCAGCAGGGCATGACAATACCGACTCCGCTGGTATTGCCAAACTACCTGAGGGGGCCAGCGATGCAGGCGAATCAAGGTGGAGAAGTGAGTTGGTTCTTCTATCCCACCTCTCGATAGAAGACTTTCTGGAATGGGGATCTATCAGCGCTTCTCATTAGGAATGAATGTATTGTCTGAGGTGCAAGTGCTGGTAGTGTTTCGCTCGTCTTACAATACTTATGAAATGAACTAAATCGGAATTTATCAGATCATTTCATAAGTTCTGTCCAAATATTGCATTTTTAAATTGGATTTTATTTGAGGACTATTTTACAAAATAGTAAATTAAAAAGTTAATAGATAAAAACCTTGTTGATTCGGAAGTGCCCAAGAATCGCTTGAGTACGAGTTCATGAAGGGAAACTCAGCTGGAGCCGAGGAAGCAATAGAAGCATTCACTCAATTTTTGGAGAGCAGTGTATGACTGATGAAAGAACTCGTAGAATATGGCTTACGAACTTCAGAAGTGGAGATTTCACCCTCTGCGAGGAATTTAGTGATATGCTTCTTGAAGCAACAGTCAACTGCTGTATCAGTTGGGTTGGGATTGGAAAATTAGCTTACCTGAGTCGCGCAACTGTTCTTCGTCATCTTCAAAACTTGGAAAATGGGTGCCTCAGAAATTGGTGTCGGAAAACGATCCCAAATTTCTAATTAAAGACATGTGATCACTTATTCCAAATTCGGACAGAACTTATGGAATGACCTGATGGGATTCAAAGTCACAGATGTCTAATATCGTCATCAGTGTAAGGTATTGAATGAAAAAAGGAGATTTAACAGGAACTAAGTGAATTCCAGAGAATGAGTTTAACCTTTACACCAAATTGAGGTTTTATTGATGTGTGGAAACCAAAATGTCAGTACGATCATGAATATTTGGAAGTATATTTGAATGTAAATATCGATTTAGTAAGTCTTGAATTTCATGCAATTACTCCGGTACAAATTCATGGTCTAAGAATATACTTTTGAATGAAATATTCTAAACGTGATTGTTTTAACGGATATTTCCATCATATTTTAGCCCAAATTGGAATCACGTTTATTTTTATGATATAACTGACAGCATTGCCAGATTCGTTGAACCCCAACTAATGACGCGAGCAGTGGATATTTTTAAATCCTCTGAAAAAACTTATGCATTTTCGAAAGTTTGTTAGCCTTTTGCCTTGTTTACTTTAAACTGGGCCGCAACTAGTTATAGCAGATGTTAAGCAATTTATTTCTTAGAATAAACAGAAAAGAAACAAGATTTTCGTTGCCCAACCAATACCGTCAGGTCATCCCATAAGTTTTATTTTTCGAAATATATCTTTTTAAATTGAACGCAATTTAATAGGTCTAATGCAGCTGAACAGCACTTTTATTCATAAATTCACCTAAACTGATTGAATTATGTTTTCTAGAACAATAAAATTAAAACCCTGCCAACATAGAAGTGCCCAAGAATCATTTGAAGCAGGTAATTTCGCATGAATTCAAGAAAGGGGACTCAGCAGCAGCCGAAAAAAATGGCTAGAAACATTCCGTACTCAATTTATAGAGAGGAATGTGTGAGTAAAAGAAGATGGACCGAACGACGTCCACTTGAGTTTGACGATGAGCTTTTTGAAGCTGTAGTCCTTGAAAAAAGCTCTTTATTCTTTATCCATTGAGTTAAATTTGCCAATTAAGATTATTTCGAAAGATGAATCTGCTCATTGTTTTTATCTTCTAAAAAATGGAAGGGTACTCTGAAGGTCCCTTTGAGTTCTATTGATGTGTTTCTTTTTTTTCTCATTTGAAACACCTAGAACCACCCAGGCGCTAATGGCGGAGGAGGTACCGAGGTGGTGGACCCACGCAACGCCCCACTTTTTCCCTTCTTCCCACCCGTGGTCACCTGTTGCGGTGGTCAACTTAACTCAGGCGACTCAAACGGAGTCTACACAACCGTCACAGAAACTGATCCCTACGTGAACGGGACCCCTCGACCCAATCAGATACTCCGAATCCCACCACCCCCCACCTTGCCCCTTCCCCCCACTCCCACCCAACATCAGCAGACGTCTACAAACGAGATGAAGAATTTCGGCGGTGGTGGTGGGGGTGGTGGTGGAGGAGGGGGAATGAACACATTCTACCGATACTCGATCCCCAATGGGGCCTTTCCCCAGGGCCAGACAGCAGCTCCTGTCTACTCCGCTCCGATCTGGGTGGCTGGAACCATGGATGCGGCGGCCATGAACCGCTTCTATGGCCCCACGGGCAGACAGGATCACTCCCAGACGTCGCAAGACACGCCGGAACTCAGTGGTGAGTTTGGGTCCCTGGGGCCCTAGCAGTCCTAGCTCTGAAGGATGTTCAGAATGGGTCTTATAGATTAATGGATACTTCTGGTGATAGTGGTGGTTCCATCTCTTCCCAAAGGTCCTTCTGACATATTTCAGGAGTTACAGAACTACCTTATTGATGAAAATTTCAATAGTACATGTCGGGAACTCAAAAAGGAGATCCTTCGGCTAACCGATCTGTCCAACAGGCGAAAATTCTGACAGCTTTTCCACCAAGAAGCCTTGGAACTTTTGCACGGTTTACAGTTTATAGTCAACGGGTCTAACTTAGACCCAAGCCTTTTTGGAGAAATTACTCTCATGCATCCAAGACCAAAGACTTTGACGAGCTGAAGCCAGGCGTTTTAGCTAATTTGGCTGATAAATTATGGAGATATTTGCCTGAATGCCACCTCATACTTCCTCTTGTAATTGTTTCGTTATCTCTACTCGACTCCTTTTGCTGTTATAAGGTGATTTAACCTTCTCCATCCCACACACCAAGAAAGGAAGGTTATATTCGTACTGAAAAGTTCATTGTGAACTGTGAGACTTAACCAGTGCAAGTTCTACCACATGCATGCACGCGAAAGTTCACAATCGACCTCTCTTTTCTTTCTTTGTAAATTCAGAAAAAAAAACCGAAAGCAAAACAGGGTTTGAACTTGCGAATTTATCCGAAAGCAATCGTTTTACTGGTCGTAATGTCATGATTTCACAATTTGTGGTTCATTTCGCTAACCAGTGCAGGTCTTAAAAGAGGGAGAGTATAATTTTCGCAGTGCGTTTTTCCCTCTGTCCCTAATTGAGCAAAAAGCCACTTCCAGTGAAGTAGCGTACGGTTCAGTAGAGAGAGGAAGACACGATAACAGGAGTTGCAGTTGCCGGAGTAGGAGGAGGAAAGACGAGTGAGCTCCAAACGAGGTGGTATGTGTGTGTTGGCGTGATTAATAATTCATTGGCGTGTGAGATGAGCACACATATGCACTCGCCCCAGCACCCCTTTCTTACCTCGCCTCAATTCTCCCTGCTCATCCTCTCGACTGTGTCCACTGGGACTCGTGTGTGAACCCCCTCGGGCACACGCCAACACACACACCCACCTCACTCACTTAAAGACCTGAATTATGCATACAGGGATCCACGCACTCGTATCCACTGGGGTTATTACTGGTTTAAAAAGCTCAGTCCCTCTTTTGATGGAATTGTAATTAGAACCTTAAAAAACCTCAGAGAATGAACTGGTAGGGATCAAAGGTTCTTTGGATTTGAAAAGTCTGTTGTTTTAGGACCTAAAATATGCATGTGGATGCACACAAAGTTAATTCCTTTTCAATTGATTCAAATTTAAAATTCCTTGTCGCCATGACGATCCTAGAAAACACTAGAGAAAAGGTGCTTCATCTGATAGAAGATGAATCACATTAACTGACTTCCCATCCCGAGTTAATTTTTAACGAACTGTGTGCAGGTGGAAGAAAAGCCTCATGAGTTCTTGAATACCTAAAATATGCATTCATATCAGCGCTAGCGTAGCTGCACACCCTTGAGGTTATCACTCCTTTGAAATGCTGAATCCGGGGAGAAATCCAGCTTTGAAAACCCCAGAAGGATTACAGGTTCCTTCAGATTGTTTAAAGAGACTGCTATATATCTTAGTAACAAATATTACTCGGTACTGGTAGCGTTTTGTACGAACCATCAGGTCATTCCATAAGTTCTGTCTGATTATTAACTTTTAAATTAAACTAAATTCCAAGAGTATTTTATTGTATGTAATAGAACTTAAAATTATTTATGTGTATAGATAAATAATTAGAATTAGCTTTATAAAAACTCTAATAACGTTGAAGAACCCAGGAATCTTTTGAGACACTTTTTAGAGTTCAAGAAAGGAAACCCAGTAACACCCAGAGCGTCTGAAAATATTCACTCAGTTTATGAAAGGAAGTGTGTAAAAAATATGATTATAGATGAAGATCCAATCGGAAAGTATATTGATGATTGAGCCTTTAAATAAATGAAACATTTGGTCACTTTTTAAATTTTTTTTCAAAATTTGGACCGAACTTATGGAATGACCTGATATACTTGATGCGCTATCCTAGCGATCTCATCTGCGAGAACTTTATCTAGCACTGGCTTTGTTTTTAAGCCATAATGACCTTCTACGCAAGTTTTTAAAAGCATTGAGGCTCGGTGAGTCTGTCCATGCCACAGATGTCCAGTCATCGGCTGCTTAGGAGTCTGAATTATTCACCGGAAGTCACCTGGGATTTGTAGCGGCAAAACCGAAAACTGGACGCAAATTAAGTGCTCTTTTGTTCTCTTTTTTCCCTTGAAAATTGCGCAGACTACCTCTCTGGAACGCCGGTCAGTTCAATCATCTACGGCGGATTCTATGGCATGCGGGATTCACGCCATGGACAGTCTGATGTAAGTCGTGATTCCCCCTGATAACACCTTTTTATAGTTCGTAATGTCAGTATTCTTGTATCAGGGCATTCCATAAATCTTGTCCGATTGTTACCTTTTTTAATATGGAGCTGAACATTATGTTTATTTTCCTTTGCATTTAAGCCAATCAAATTTTTAGCATACAGAACAATAAAATCAAAATTTGCTTGACTAAAACCCCACCAACAGGGGAGTACCCAAGAATTATTTATTTTATTATTATTATTATTTCAAGAAGGGGAGCTCAGCAAATGCACTCGCTCAGTTTATGGTGAGGGATCTGTGAGTGAAAGAGCATGCCAGAAATGGCTTGAGAAATTCTGGAGTGAAGATTTCACCCTCCAAGAAGGTGAATATCGAGCCAAACGATGTCCATTTGAGTTTTATGATTGGAAATGACAGTTGAACTTAGTTAAAACGTCATGGAAAATCGCAGTTTTTAAATAGCTTTACTCAAGATGTCCTCCCATTGGTGCCTATTACACCCCCAATCTGATGCAACTACGGACAAGGTAGAACCAATTCAATGTTAAAATTTCTCAGGGAAAGGGTTTTCTCGAAATTGCTTTAATTTTCTGTCGATTTGAAGGTCTGGTTCAAAGGCGATTAGTGTCTATCCTGACGACAGCACGACAACTTATCAGTCAGCCCTTTAGTGAGAAGTTGTCACCGGAGACGATTCATGCGACAAAACTCGAATTGGAGTTGGAATTCTACTGCTTTGTGAGCGCTATCACATCGCTCGTATTTTCTCCAGTTAATTCCACTGGACTGCTTTCAGTCACGAACAGAAACTCCTACCTATTTTGACTATCGTCATCATCTTTTGACAAGGTGACAGGTCCAAGTAAAATACTCTTGATGTCTTACCTCTAGTGATTGGCTAAAGCTTTCAAAAGAAGCATCTGATAGAAGTGATGCCCGATCCTGCAGATTTCGAAATACATCGAAGTCGGTGCTGCGAAATAGGTGTGGGGCATGCATTCTGCTGCTATGGGCATTGTCTTATCAAATCCAACAAACCCACCTAAAAAGCCCGCGTTGGGAAACGGCAATGACTCACTTCAGATTAATGGACAGTTGCTGAAGCAACAATAGGAGATGTGTAGGTTTTATACAAATGACTAATTACCACCTTAGCTCTGATTCGCAAGATTGTACAATTTCTCTTGACCCTGAACCTTGGGAACCATTTTAAAAAGCTTAATTGTTGAATCTCCGTTTTCATATTTGTCGCTTATCGTTTTGTAAGAGTGCTTATAATTGCTTCAATTGTCTGAAATCAATCTCAAATCTCGAGTTGAATTGAAAAATCTCGAGTTTCACCTTTTTTGACTGGGTAAAATCGTGACTAATGACGAAAACCCGAAAAATATTGTAGAATAATGTAGGCAATAATAATCTCTGAGAAAGTGCAGCATTTGTTCACTTGTATTATCTATTCAAAGTCCGGACAGAATTTATGGAATGCTGCTGCTATTTCGAAGTGACTTTGCTTTCACTAGTCTCCGGTTACTAGCTTCCGTCGATGTTAATTACGACTCAAGTACTCCAGTGTCTAGTCTAATCACCATTTGCCTAATCACATTCGATAAGAGTGCCTATAGTTACTGTTGCTGTAGCAACAAGAGGTTGGTAATTTCTGAGCTAATAAACATTGAGCAATTAGCACTCATGTCGCTATTGTTCTCTGGCTACTACTGGGGTACGGGCGATGCTTTCCTCCTATTGATTGGTCTTGACAATAGCTTCGATGGCTCACGTTTAATGGCCCTTTACCTCTCCGTTTTTTGAGCGATTTGAGAGGCAAACAAGCAAACCAACAATGAGGAAGAGAGCGTGCTCTGCTTTTTCTGATTGGAGCGATTTCTCAACATGTTGGAGAACAATGGGTTGTCAAGTTCCAGGGACATGTTGCCAGTTTTTCCGAGAGTTTAAACGACTGATGTGTGATATTTAATAATTGGGAGAAAATGAACTCGTCTTGAGTTTGAATCAATTGAGGAAATGGTGCTACCGTCATTATCTCAGTATTGTTCATGACATCCCGTAGGGATCGATAGAATTTTGTATTTTTGAAATTGAATAACTTTTAAAGAGTAGTCAGTGAAAGGAGAGATTTTACCCTCCACGAAGATGAGCATCGAACCAGACGACGCCGATTTGAGTTAAACGGTAGGCTGCTTCTTGAAGCAGACCCTGAAGAAGTTTATCATTCCTTGCCAGTTGAATTGGAATTGGCAGTTAGCTTAGTTGAAATCATGCAGCTATTCATCGCCATTTTCAAAAAAATGGAACAGTTCCTAAACCTGCAAATTGTCTAAAAACAGTCTCAAATCACGAGTTTTCGACATCTGCGCTTTCCTACATTGTCTCCAACATGTTTCACCTGTTTGGAAGCACTTTAAACTAGTGACTGGCGAAAGTGGATTTTTTTGAAATGCTGCTAAGTGTCGTAGACAGTAGAAAAGAAGGAAACATCATGAAAAACGTTCTTCATTCAATCTGGTGGGATCGCCAAGGAGTGATCTACTTTGAAATCCAACTTTCTAAATCTGCAGCAAATATCCCTCAAATCTGCCGTCAGAAATTCAATTTAAAAGCCGCAAGTACTCTCTTGCTATCGAGTTGGTTTTTCTTCAGAATTTATTTTTTCCGTTATTATTATTGTTGTTTTTAAGCTCTAGAGTAATTCGATGCGTTCAGACACCACTAGAGAGAGGGGATTCTTCCTCTCTTGTCAAATTGTTTGGGCGCACTCTGTGAAAGCTTAGTGGGGTTACTTTAAACTGCCTTCTCATCTTATGAGTCATTGCTCTCTGCTCTAACCCAACACTTCCACGCTCTCACAGTCTCGCTCTTTCATTACTCACAGTTCCCTTCCGGGATTCAAGAAAAAGAAATAGCTGCGAATTGACGGAGGAGATTGGTTAAATTCCATAAAATTCACCCTTTCCAATCTAAAGTTCGGTGTTCTTTCCCATTTTTTTATCAGAATACGCCAGGTGGTCTTTCCAACTGATCGGATATTCATTTTCGATAGCCACCGCCGCCGTCGTCCCCGTCAAATTCCTCAGTCCCCCGTGGAGACTCGTTAGGGCGACGGTTTCGTGTGTGGAAAGGAGGGAGGACTTTGTGATATTTCCGTCGCCACAACAACGCACCTCATATCCCCAATTGGACCTTCTGTCGATTGTCGTCGACACCCTTTTTCACCCCTCTCACCCCTTGTATATTGTCTGAAAGGGAGGTGAGCAATTGCAAAGAAAGAAAAAATCAACACTTTTGAGCGAGAAGTCGCAACACACTTTACCCTAGTTCCAAAATGCATTGAAATCTCCCAATTTCCCGAACACACACACTAACGCAAAACACAACCAGCATATCTGCAGAAGGCATTAAAAGGCTTTTCGGCAATGCTCAAGTTGGCTTCTTGTATTTGTGTTTGGGAAATACAGAATGTTTGGGAAGAATTTGGCAGTCTCATCAAGAAAAACGTTAAAGTTTAAGGGCCTCTTCAAAACCTGCTTTAAATTTTCCATAAAGTAGCTGAAATTTCTTAGTCCTGACAAAGTGGATATATTTAACGAACTTTAGAGAGAACCTACGATGTCTAATTGGGCTGAACAATATCTTCAACTGTAGAGGCAATTAAACCGATCAAATTTTGTTTTGCAGGACGAGAAAGTTAACATTTATTTGATTAAAAATTTGCTATCATCGAAGTATGCACGAATAACTTGAGGCATCTAATGCCGAAGCTTTTGGGGAGAAATGTGCGAATGAAAGAACTTGCGAAATTAAGAAGTGGAGATTCAATCCTCCACGAAGAAGATGGAATCGAACGTCCTGTTCTTTCAATCTGGTAGTATCGCCTAATACACCTGATGCATCAACGATTAACGCTCAGATCTTCTGTAAACAAGTAAACTTGATCTATAGAATCGAAATAGGGTTATTTTTCATCAGGACATTGTAATCACGTCATAAAAGATCGAAAAACTGGGATGAGGAGAAAATTATCATCTACCTTACTTCCCCAACTACCTCGCTCCTTCACTTGAACATAACAGCTTTTCAAAGCCTCAGTAAGAGGTTGAATCTAACATTCCTGGGTTCTTCGAATCAAAACCGGAAGGATTTTGCAATAATGCTATCCATAATCTTGTTGATAGATGGACGGAAGCCATAGATTGAATTATAGAGATTATGGGATGACCTCAGGGTCTATCGACGGTTAAGATTTGGCAATTTGGATTTGACTATGCGTTTTGGTACTTGCGCAGTCATCGTAAAAATAGACTGACCAGCGCTTATGACCTTTCCCAGAGGTCTGGCTGGGAGTTTGACCTCTGAGACACTTGTGAGGTTAGTGGGAAAGGCCTTCCTAGACTTCAAGCCTCATGGAATGGACTGAAACAGTTATGTAAATCGGCAAAGTCTGAATTCTCATACCGGGGTTCTCCAGCAGCTGCTTTTGCAATATTGGGACTCTAGGGGTCTGAGCAAGACCTCTGGGTTACCATGAGAGCGTGTTAATTCGTACTTCCTGCGTTTTATTGCCTGCCTGCATAAGGAGTGTTGTGCACTTAGCGCCGGACGAGAACGATAACCCAAAGTCCGAGCTAGAGACCCACCCATGCTAGTTCGACGGTATGACTACGAAGCGTGGCTACAGATAGTGTGCAGGCATAAAGATACCTGATCTATAAAGCAGAGAGGTCTATAAAACTTTGTCCGCTGTGCCTAAGAAATTGCTAACTAGGAAGGGCATAATGAACCTGGAGAAAAAAAATATTATGCCATAGATGTATTCCCAACACCTTACAGATTTAAAATACAGCCAACGAAATGAATCAATACTCGATAATTTTCCTGATGAATTGGTTTTAGTTCTGAAAAACATCTTTGCTGTTGTTAAAAAATCGTTTACTTTCTTGGGACTACATTGGCTGTTAACAAGATGTAGTGCTAGATCTAGATTGTTATATTGAATTGGTGCTAACTGACGCTAAATTTACCCGAGCCTTCCAAAATGATTCCAGAAAATAGTGATTCTATTCACATTGAAATTGTAGAAAGGTAGGATAAATGTAACGACGCCTTCATCAGAAAATCGATAGTTTGTGTTCTACGTTTTTTAAACAAAATAATTCTCAGTATGTTCAAAAGCATATAAAATTATCCATCTAGGGCTCCATACTTTGTTGCAGGGATTGCATTTTTGAGGTAAATCGGTTGTCGAAAAGTTTAAAAAAAATCTCAGCTCATCAGTTCGTTAAATGGCATATTCCTTGCAAATGGCTCACGAATGACAGTTCCTGTTGTGTTTATGGTATTTAAAACGCCGAACAAGCATTTGTTGACAGGGCAGGGACAACGATGAATGCAATAATATCACACGAATTGTATAGTTTATAAAGAACTATCGAAGCTTTTGGTCAGAATTAAAGCTAGAGTTAAGGTTAAGGCTCAATCAAGTTCAAACAAGTTAAATATTTGGTCTCTAAAAACTGAAAAACCACTGATTAGGTAAAATATTAAAATTGAAGAAGCTTATTAAGCCTTGTATTAAGGAAAGAAATCAGTGAATGGGTTAAGCCTTCGTTGACAGGTCTGCTTAACGAAGCACAAGATTCAATTTTCCTTGAGAATCGGAAAGGAAATTCTTGAATGATCTTGTCAAGAAGAGGGATTTAGATGATCACTGATGATTTGGGTTCTTCCACTAGCTATTAGGTCATAAAAATTTCTGTCTGAATCTCCTTTTTCCAAATGATTTTGTAAGCTACGAAAGTTCTTTGTGATGTGATGAAACATCACCCCGTGCAAGTTTGGTTAAAACGTAGCCCTAATTTCTGTCAGTAGATCCGAGCATTCACTGTTCCTGCAATTTGTGTTTATTCCTTGGCGATCCCACCAGATCATAAGTAAAAGAACCATTTTTCCACGAAGTTCCCTTCTCGGCTGTGGTTATTCTTTAGTTCATAATGACAAAATTGGACAGCAATTATGAGATGACACGGCAAATGTTCATTTATACTATATACAAGGGAGTTGTATTCACCATCAAAAAATCAGCTTGCCTATGCAACAGAGGTATATTTTCTCGCTATAAAACACAATACACACACACGCAACCCATCGGACGATTCGCATTTAGTTCTAATTTCCTTTTTGCCAGTTTGTGTCAGTTACGCCCAAGTCGTGGTATTTCTCGGTTCTGGGAAAGAGAAAAGACACTTTTTGGTGTTGGAACGCAGGAAAAAGCAGGGAAAGCAGCGGCGCTGGCTTGCATAACCTAAATCCACATACACACACAGTGCAGTTTCTACAAACTGGTGTAAAAATATACACTCCCTGAATTGCACTTCTTGTTGTTTAGAAATCCACTATTCGCTTGTTAGTACAGCCATTTTAACCAATTAAGTAAGACCATTTAAAGATATTAGGCGTTTAATTGCTTAATGAAATCTAGAAAGACTCAAAATTAACCTCTTGCCTAATTTCGTAAATGAAAATGATCTAGATTTTGTATGATAGTCTTTCGAATTATGTTGAAGTGACCATTGAGAACCACAGAGACTCAAGTATATGTTCTGGTGTTTCACAGATGATGATTCAGCACTCCAAAACCTATCTGGAAAGTAAACCATCACTGCATTTATTGTTTCTGCGTCAAAGATAGGCCTTTTATCAGGTCATTCTATTAGTTCTGTTGGGATGTTGAGTAAATAAACAAGTGAGCAAATGTGACATTTAATGGAGGATTAAAAAGTCAATGCAATTTCCCTGATTACACATTACTTCCCTCCTTTATAAGCTCGTCATCAAAGTGGGCATTTTTCCAATGAATCTCCCTACCAGACTGAGGCTGGCATCTTTCTCCCTACTTGCAAGACCACTGTCTCTAAAGCCTAACGCATTTTCGATAAGAGACCAATTTCTAGCCAGCCGTCGGTCACAAGTCTATTCTCTAGGTTTGTGATTGCTTCGGACATCCATTCATGAGGCACCCACTTTTCCAAGTTTGTAAATCTGAAGACGGTGAACAGTGGTATTGTTCGAACTAAGCCTAATTGCCAATTCCAATTCAACTGATAAAGCAAACTAAGATACTTCAAGAATACTTATCATTACTTCACTTGTCATTACTTGACCATGTCCGTTTCGATCTTCATAAACTGCCTCTCCTTAAACTCTGTGTTTCTAACCGCTTCGTCAGCTAGAGTTTCCTTTCCATCTTAATCTCATTAAGGCATTTTGCCTCAGGTGATTCCCGGGGTACTTCAATGCTCGCAAGGTTGTTATCAAGGAAACTGCAATTTAAAAGAAAATTCGATCAATTTAGCTCCATTATTCACCATAAATACTCTTTAAATCTAGTTAAATTTAACAAAGACGAATTTAACAAATTTAACAAAACTTATGGGATGACCTGATAATTTCCATCTTGTTTTGAATAAATTGAAATTAGTAGGATCTGGGCTAGTTTTCTATAACTGACTTTGTTTACTTTATAATTTTTAACAAAAAATGGATAAGATGGATTGTATTTTAATTCTAGAATTTGCTATTTAATACAGGTTGTAAAGATCAGGGTAGGAGTAGAGACCCGCCCCAAACAACCAATGATTGCTTTCACTTCTGGAACTCCCTGTAACATATCTGTTGAATTTATTGAATAATTTCGTATACGTGCACCTTCTCGTTGAATGCTGGTGCATATTTCAACAAAGATTTACAATGCTCCTCCGAGTTGGCGATTTATTAATGCATTAGAAGAATGAAATGTCTGGGAAAATTGCTGTCTGTATAATGGCTAATTTTTACTACGGTGCATGAAATGCCAACAAGCTTGCCAATTTTTTCCCCTATAAATTCACTTTCAGTCTAGCTGATCTTTATTTCAAGCAGATTATACTGAACTTTCGGTTTTTCGGAATGTTTCAAATATTCATGTTCAAACTCCCAACCCACCACCTCATGGGATTTCAATCGTTTAAATAATAAATACCCAACCATATTTTCTTAAAAAAGTCAATAAAGCCTTACTGAAAATGTTTTTTTTTAATTTAAACAAATTCATTATTTAGGAGAATTTTAGAGTCTGAAAAAAGCAGATGTCCAAAGAAAGGCGACTATTCAGAGTTGGGCCAAATTTTAGGGACACTTCACCTTTTGGCATCATAATTTTCGAACGTATTGCATACAGTCAACACGTGATAAATTGTAAACTTTTTTTGTGCTTTTTTTGCTAGTATTTATTTATTTGTTACAGATATTGAAAACATTGGTTATAACCTCTTAAATACGGCGGCCCCTTGGACTTTCAGAGAGGCAAATTGTTCTTGCTCTTAAGCGATCGTTAGTGCTTGGCGCAGTCTCAAAATTAGTGACTGCAGCCTTTGGAAAAGAGGGGAAAACGTCCTCAGCAAAGCATAAGTCTAGCCGAGAGTCGATTTGTTAGAGAGGATAGCATGACCACGCCTTCTAAACTCACTGCAGAGCCCAATGAGCTCGAAGAACATGACCTAGTTTCCACAAAAATTGTTCATCGTGAAGAAGAGCTGCCATTAGAAAACCTCTGTCATCAAAGACGCCAAATGTTTCAAAGCATTTTTGAGTAGTTGGAGAAATTGTGATTTTTGACGAACCATCATCGTTTATCACCTTATTTCCGACTACCGGCTGAATTCAGAAGCGTGTAACCCAGCAGTAAAACATGCCGGAGGGAACCGTCAAAAAATGGTTTCCCTTTATGACAGACGAATTGACAGCCTCACGACGGTCTCTCGAGGAGGTACATTCAAATAAAGTTGAGCATCTCATCTGGTGGCCACCTCAATCCCCAGTCCCCAATCTCATTTTTGAGGCTCGTTTATGATTTAAGTAAGACGCCAATTTCCCTCCGTTACCAACGTTTCTAAAGGAACTGAAGGGCGTTTTAACCAAAGGCGGACCTAAACCATACTAAAGTATTTTCTGTTGATTTTTCAAGGTGTTTTCACAATTTCGTCCAACGCCTGCATATTCGGAACAATGCCATATTGATTTAAACAAAACTATTACTTGAGTTTATTCTTTCTATACAGGACAAGGGTAAAGCTAATTTGGCAATTTGTAGATGCTATAGGAGACCTCGTAGTCTACCAGGGTCGTTCCTTAGGACGCCAAAATATCCTCACAAAAATGTTAAAGGATCTTGAAAAAGTGCCAACTTACTACACCAAAGGTAGCAAAAACATGATTTATGTGTTTTCCACGTACAACTAATTTTTCCAATATTTAGGTTGAATTGTTTAAATACGCAGATAGGACATAATTTATCAAAGACGTGATGATAATGTTTTGGGTCAAATTTGGAACGGTAGGCATTTGAAGTAGAATCAAAGCATTAAAAGCAAAGTGCACACGGTTATGGATGATCTAGACGCCATTAACGTTGAAAAATTATTTGCTTCGAAGATTAAAATAATATGATTAGTCACATGTAAAAGCCGGTGAAACGCGCCCGTGACAACGGATTTCACTAGAAGCCAGCATTTCTAGTTTCCATAAACTTACACTTCAACTTTTAATTTTTAAATTAAAGACGTAATATTACATTTTGATAAGCGTTAAATAAAATTTTAGAGTTTAATCCATTCATAGAATTGGAAATATAAAAAATATCGCTTTCCATAAAAGTAAATATCATATTAATATGCCTTAGGATACTGACGACCCTCCCTATGCTCAAATAAATGACCTTTAAAAAACGCCTGGAGCATATTCCTGCATTTGCATAAATTATAAAACCAATCTAAGTGCCCACCTTTTTGCGAGTTAATTTCTCTCCCTGCGGACTCCAAACTCATTAATAATTAATAAATTAAGCTTAATTTCCCTATTGCTAGGCAATTTTGCGTTAGCCGATTTTAAACAGTTTAGGAAGAAAAACGAAAACTCCCATTAATAATTGGCAAATTCAATTATGTTTCGCATAAATTAGGTCTGGCCTCAATTGGCAGCAATGAAATGCCATATAAATAATTTCTAATTATTAACCTCATGTGATTTTAAGAGATTCGAGCAGGCACCTGGGTTCATATCGATCGATAGAGGTGAACCTCTTGGGTGTGTGGGAATCCAGGGTAAGATCAATATTTCCAGGACCCGGTACCGATCGATAAAGGAAACTTTCCGATGTGGAATTTCGGTGGGTGAATCAAAATGGCTAAGTTGGCAACGAAAGAATTCAGTCAACAGATATCAAGAACAGATGGAAGGAACTTTGAAGAGTGTATATGGGAAATAAAACGGACCTCAGAGCCAAAGGAAAGTCGATTCCGAAAAGGTTACTAACAGTGTTTTTTTAGAGATAATCACAGAACATAACCTAGTGGCTATTGTCTCAAGGAATAAGCCCACTTTTTCATCTTTAATACGAACACTAGACTAACCTTAGGATATCCATTTATCATAGTTTATATCCTAATTTTGAATAAATTAAACAATTGATCAAATTGTACCCTCGATTAAAGATTCCACCATCAATACACTTCTCGTGATTATTTGGAATCATTAAAACAATTTACAAGCCAATTAATACATTATTTTAAAATTCTTTTAGTTTTGATTATTCGGAGAACTCAAAAATGTCAGTTTCTACCACCTCCTGATGCGTTGCGGTAGGAACGATCAAGGTCGGAAGAATAAGGTGGATGAGAATTTTCTCCAACCAAGTTCTTCTTTGATCTTTTTTTGAGGTGATTCTTGCTGTTGGGGAGGGTTTAGCATAGCCCGACTGAAGCACCACGACGCTTAACATTTCGATAAAAGATCCATTTTACTTCTGGATGACGTCCTGTTCAATTTTCATCATTTTGTGGAATGAAATCACCACTCCTGAATTTCACAAAACATCTTATGCAACCATCTTCCCTCATTTACACATTTCTCCCCTTAAACTGAGTAATGAATGTTTCTAGGCACTTTGGTGGCTGCTGTGCCTCAATTGTTTCTTATGTACTAAATTATTAGCAATGATTTAGTCAGGTAAGTTGTAATTATTTTGTTTTGTAAATTAACACTTATTCATTAAAATATATCTCAGCTTAAACAAATGTTCTGCTTTATTAGACATCATGAGATACTCATCAAATTACTTTCAATTAAAAAAGTAGAAATTAGGACAAAACGTGTGGGCTGTCGTGAGAGAACAGCAGAACTGTAGTTAAATGTCTTAGTGAGGATTCGTGAAATGCTAAGATTCAACGTAACAATCATTGTACGCAAGCTATGAGTAATGGACAAGTTTTAGCCTGGATGCTGACACAATGACCAAATGTTGACAGTGAAGGCTTGTTGCCATCTCGACAACATGACAAGGGGGCTAAGACCCTCACATCTACTCAAGAGTTGTGTCTCTCAATTCGCACTAGGGTGAACAGAAAAAGGGACTCACGTATTTCGAAGGAGGCATAGAGACAATGGGCGATTTGTCAATAAAACGAAGTTTTTGCAAGTGGGCTAAAATGTACTCATCTTTTGTTGACAAAAAGAAGTTAACAATGTGTCTTCAAAGAAGACTAAGTGTTCGATTGTAGGAACTTCTGCCTCTTTAAACTTCGTTAAAGAGAAAATAACCATTTATTGTCCTAACAATTAGGGGAATCTATGTCTAAGGCTTTCAAGACTTTTCGATGCAGATTTGCGACAACTGGGATAATACCCTCATTTAAGCTTAATAGAAACCACACAAATTCTAGCTTTTCTACTTATCATAAAGGTATTCGAAATATTTCCATTTTTCATGAACTCCAAAGCTATTCAGTAGAACTGGGTGCATGCATGAACGATCAATATAACCAGAGTGAGGAATCGATGAATAGAAAATCGTTAGGTTCTCGCAAAATCCTCCTTATAGATCAGTATTTTCACCAAAGTAACAAACTTTTTTATAAACATTGAATCAAATATGAACTCTAAAGATTATATTTTTACTTAGCCATGTCTGCTCGATTAAAATCGTGCAGATTCATGTAAGGAAATCCATAAAAATCCATGATCTTTATTTCACGGAAATAAATGAACGACTAAGCAATTGCTGATGTATCATTCAGTAGATGTTAAAAAATTTCAAAACTAAAAAATAGAAGATAATTACAGAGATGAAGACTGTTCCCAGAGAATCTAGGCTTTATTATTGCTTATTATGTCCTGTAATAAATCAGTTAGTTTTAACTTCGGTTAATGCTGTTATTGAATGCAAAAAGTCGAACGGAAGCATTCCCCACAGTAATTGATGGGCTTTTACGACACAACTCGGTCCTAATGTCGCTCGAAATGTCAATATATTCGCCACTGGTGGTCCAAACGCGAAGTAAGGATCAAAACAACAGTTTCCAAATCAACAGTCTCTCAATGTAATGTAAATTCGCAAAAGAATTGCTAGGTCGCTTTATTGTCGGCCATTAATTAGTGTAGGAAAGTCCACACCCTAGCGAAACGCCAGCTTTGTAAAGTCAAAGTATCCTTTTAGACGTAACATTTTAGTTAAACTAAAGTCACTTCGCAAAATGGGTACTTTCATTCCATTTATGGAATGAGTGAGTTGGGAATTTATTTAACGATTTATTTCTGGTAATGCAGTCACTTGAACAGTACATGCTGTTTGAATAGATCCATGTTTGGTAGAAAATTTAAATGATAAAAGTCCTCAAACTTGAAAACCAGCCAACTTGGGACAATCATGAAATAGCAGATTTACAATCGTACCTATTCCTTTTGCATGGAATCCCATATGTTGTGTCTGTATTTCGAATAAATAAAACAAATGACAAAACGTTACAAGGTACTTTCACTGATTCTCTATGGTTTCCTTCGATCTATTAATCAGCTTCTATATACACAAATTGTTGTAAAACTCTTTTGCTTTGAATTCGAAGAAATCACAAATTTCAAAAGCTATTTCTTACAAAGAGTTTTGTAAGCTGCAAAAATAACGCTAGTCATTGAAAGCGATAGGTAGTTGGGAGAATAAGGTGGTGGATGCGAGATTTTCTCCTAACAATGTTCCTCGGTATTTTGGTTCTCGATATGTGGGGTCGAAGTAGCATTGTACTGACGAAAATCACCCTTTTTGGATTCGTTTTACCTCAAGCCTTGGTTGATCAAATGACAGTAGATCTGAGAGTTAATTGTTGCGGCATTAGGCGGACTATTCCTTGGAGACCCCACCAAACTGAAATAAAAACCTTCTTCTATGAAGTTCCCTTCTAGACTGTGGCTAGGGTCACGACCCTGATACTGTCTACGAAGCTTAGCAACATGTCTATAACTTTTGTTGTTCTGCATAATATAAATTGACCAGTTTAAATACTTCTAAACATGACAGTAATATGCAGCCCCATTAGATATTCTAAAATACTTTTAAATTTCGCTTAATTAAAAAAAAACAAAATTCAGACGATTACAAAAAATAACGCCGTTCTTTAGGAGTAAAGGTGCGTAAGTTACTTGCAACATTTTCCACGTCATGACTGCTCTTACATTTTGAAAAGGAAACGGTGAAACCTTACTGAAGGCGGTAACCGAATTGAAGCGAGTTGTGTGGCTTAAAATAGCGCCCTCTTCCACCCAACATCAGAATAAACCCATCTATTTGTGCACACAAGCACAACCGTGGAAGTTCCCAGGCTAAAGACCGATCAAACCCCCGTCCGCCACAAAGCATCGAACCCGCCCCCTATCTCTACCTAGGCGTGTGTTTGTGCTGTTGCCCAAGTTTACACAATCACACCCGCTATCCACCTGGATTTCTCACGCTGCTGTGGCCATATTTTAATGCCCCGAAACGCTTGCTGGTATCTTGAGTGAAAGACACGGCGCAGATTTGTTGATAGGAACCAAATGATAACCAACTTTAAATTTGGTCTATATTTCGAATTTCTGTCAAATTCTCCGATCACGGGCTTAAAGAGTTATGGCTCTTCCTAATAGGGAATTTAATTTATTAATAAGGGATAGATGATTCTTCGAAAATAATTTTGTTGGATATATTATCCAGGGCAAATCTATCAAGAGCTTGTTAGACTGAAGTAGATTAAGTATTTCTCAAGAGACTGCTACCTCAAGGCTGTCTGGATTTAAACTCCATAGAATAAACAAAATTTTTGGAGTATTTGGCAGCATCCTAAGAAGATCAACACGTATTTATATACTAATATGTATTTGATCTGATCAAATTTTGTTTTAGCTTGATTAAAACCCCTCAAATATGACTACTGAGTTCAACAAAGGAAGATGTTGTTAGCTGACATTTATGAGGTCTCCGACTCAAAGCCCAAATTTTTTTCAATAATGAAGTTATTGACAATCTTGCTGAGAAATAGAGGGAAGATATAGACAATAATTTTTTAATTAAATGTAACATTTGGCGCTTGCTTCATTTATTCAAAATTCAAACAGGACTTATTGGATGATGTGATATTAACCAGACTAGATTTATCAGGGTGTAGTTAGAAGTTAAGTATTTCCAAAGGGACCACCATGACAGCTGCCTCAAGCCAAGAATGCTTAATGCTGTCAGTGGATTTCTGTTGAAACATCTGGTTTAGATGACTCAATGACTACGAGATTTAGTAGACACAACTGAAGTCCAATAGACTGAGGAGCTAAACGAATATTAGAAAAGACTTTTACTCAAGATAACGGATGCACTTGGTGCCTACTTTTTGGAGGCCAAACATTGAGAAAAGTCCACCTCTAAAACACTTCCATTGGTGGTAACGAAGTCGATTCACGCGGTGACAAAGCCTGAAGAATCCTGAAACCAGTGTTAGCCAACATTATTTTCTACGGCTTTTCGAGAAGGAACATTAAGATCATCCTCCATCTCGTAGTACCTATGACGACTCCTTAGTTTATAGTGATTGGTTTTGCTGTTTTTAAAGCAGCCATCGTAGTAGGTCTGAGCATAAAAGGTTTATAAATTAGGAGATTAACCCTTGGCGATCTCACTAGATTGAAAGAATAAACCTCTCCCCTTTCACTACCCATGACTCTTAGCAATTCTATGAGATTCACTTATAGTAGGGCGTCAGTTACATGTATATCCACAGAAATATGGTGAAACATGTTGGTAGGAATGGAGAAAAAAATCAGAAATCAAGTCGAGAATCGTGCTGATAGTTTTTAGACACTCCCAATGCTGTGAAACTTTTCTACATTTCCGAAGATAACGATGAACAGTTGTGTGGTTTTAACTAAGTTTAATTACCAATTTCTCACCTAATTTTAGAGAAGACACCATAGTTTCCCGATTTAGACAATGGCTAGAGAATTAAATACATCCTCACAATCACAGATGAATTGCAATCATCCATCTCGCTTTTGTGGGGTGTCCGTTTTATGTACTGCTATGATAGGTGCACATCAGTCGAAGGGGTTTCGGCTAAGCACGCTGATTCGATGAGAAACCGGAGTTTTTGCACCTGTCAATACCTTGACAGCTGTTCAGTGTTCACCATCAGCAAAAAATGAAAAGTAGAACAGATTCTTCCGAGGAGCATGACAAGGTGCCAATACCTGCTTTGGTTTATCAAAACGGTCAAATGGAGCTGAATCCAGGGTATCCTGATAAAGAAACACTGTGACAATTTCCAGGAATGAAGTTGGAGGGCATCGTTTAAGTTAAGTGTACGAAATCAGTCAAAGCAATTTCCGCAGCAATTAGAGGGAATTTGAAATCAAATAAAATTAATTGAATGGGGTGGAGTGCAGTTTAATAAAAGAAATTGAGCTACGTTTTCCATAAGCCATCCCATAAGTTCTGTCTGAAATCTGTTTTTTTTTAAATCGAATGATATATAGTGGGTACTTTAAAATGTCCCATAGAGATGGGCATTATTTTTCATGTTTATATGCATTTAAATTGGTTGCTTTGTTTTGAAGAGCAATAAAATTGAAATTTGTCTGGTGAAAACCCCGCCAGCATGGAAGTACTCAAGAATAATTTGAGTTCAAGAAAGGAAGGAAACTCAGCAGCAGTTTATAAAGAGTTGTGTATGAATTAAAGAACTTACAGAAGGTAATTCGCAAAATGCACTAGTGGAAATTACACCCCCAAAGAAGATAAAGACCGAACCGGGCGACGCTCATTGGTCTTTACAACCTATACTAAAATACAAATTATAGAATTAGAATACAATCCATGTTATCCATTTTTGTGTTGAAAATTAAAAATTAAACAAAATAGTTTGTTGAAAACTCTTGAAATCCTTTTTAAAGTCTGTTAACGCCATAGTCTTCGAATTCATCATCACTAGTCCAGAGTCCTAGGTGGAGAATTTATTTTATGATTCTTAAAAAGTGTGAATAGACACCCCTATAGTAACCAAACCATTTCAATAGAAGATTTCACTTAATACACATTCAAAACGATGAAAAAATTTGAGGGCAAGATGAGATCTTAGTAATTTCAATTTATTCAAAACGAGATGGAATAATTCCTGTTCGAATTTTGTCAATCTTAAATTTAACTAGATTTAAAGAGTGTTTCATGGTGAATAATGGAGCTGAATTGATCGAATTTTCTTTTAAATTGCAGTTTCCTTGATAACAACCCTGCGAGCATTGAAGTACCCCAGGAATCACCTGAGGCAAAATGCTTTAATGAGATTAAGATGGAAAGGAAACTCTAGCTGACGAAGCGATTAGAAACACGCAGTTTAGGAGAGGAGTAGCTTAGTTTGCCTTATCAGTTGAATTGGAATTGGCAATTAGGCTTGGTTCGAGCCATACCACTGTTCACCGTCTTCAGATTTACAAACTTGGAAAAGTGGGTGCCTCATGAATGGATGTCCGAAGCAATCACAAACCTAGAGAATAGACTTGTGACCGACGGCTGGCTAGAAATTGGTCTCTTATCGAAATTGCGTTAGGCTTTAGAGACAGTGGTCTTGCAAGTAGGGAGAAAGATGCCAGCCTCAGTCTGGTAGGGAGATTCATTGGAAAAATGCCCACTTTGATGAACATCGATAAGAACGGCACCCTGTTGAGTTTGACGACAAGTTTCTGAAGGAGGGAAGTCATAAGTAATCAGGGAAAATGCATTGACTTTTGAATCCTCCATTAAATATAAATTTTGGTCATTTGTTTTATTTATCAAAATCTGAAATAACTTGCTGAGTGACCAATATTGTTGATGATTAAGTTAACTATTTTAGTCATACCAAAAAGACATGCAATGTTCTGAAATGCAAGCCTTTCTAACTTTGCACGATCTATTTTACGGCCTTCGCAATAACTGCTTAGATGGATGATTTTCCTAATGTAGGGGTTAATTTGAATTTTCGATATTTCTCGACAAATTGCAGAAATTTAAGACTGCAAACGGCTAATCATATCAGCTTCTTGTCTTCATAAAACGGTGGAATTGATCTCCGATTAGAAGTGTTTTTAAAACACCCCAAAACAAGTGTATTAGTGCTCTGAAATTTGCCTGAATTTTCAAATCATTGAGTTGAATTTTCCTCCAGCTAAATGACCGCTAAAACTGTCACGCCAGATGATTTCGGTAACGAAATGTAATGTTGGAGTAATTTACCCAGCTTGTTAGTACAACGAACCGTAACTGCACTACAGGCTATTAGCTTATTGACTAATCAAATTTATTACAGCAAATACGATTCTAATTAACTATATAATTAAATAAATGCTCACAGAAGGATTCATTCAATAAATAACTAAATAGGAAACAATCACGAAATTCATTGTTAAGATGATATAATTTAATTAATAATTCAGCAATTTGCTAGCTAAAATTGTAAGAAACTTACTCATTATACAAATATCAATATCAAAGTCGCCTTCTCGGCCTTAGCTAAAGCCTCCACTGTCTACGACTCTTAACATTTCGACATTTACAAGTCTTTCCATTAAGGTAGAAAAGCTAGCGAAAGTGTAGAGAAGAGCAGATTTCGTCAACTCGAGATTTGAGATGGTTTTCGCATTCACCCAGTTTCAAGGATTTTGAAGATGACGATGAACAGTTGAATGATTCGAACTAAGCATAATTGGCAATTATTAAATTCTGCTCAGCTGCTTCTTCGAGCAGAGGCGTATCATCGCTCTCTACTGGGCGTTCAGTTCTATCTTCACCTTCATTGAGGGTTAAATCCCCACTTCTGAATTCCCAAAACCATCTTTCATTCATACACGTCGACTAAGTGAATATATCTAGCAGTTTCATCAGCTGCTGCTGAGTATACCTCAAATGATCCATGATTTTCTATCGTATTGACAGGGTTTAATCTGCGAAAATACGATGGATAATTTTTCACTACATCTAGGCATAGATAATGTGCAACTTTATTAGGCTCTATAAAATACTACCGACATTTTGCTCGATTGTAAAATGTTAAGAATAGATTAGAACTTATAAGCTGGTCATGGAAAAGTTGTAATTAATTTTATCTTGGGCATTTTACCAATATCAAAATAAAAGAGGAATTTCGAGAATTGTTTGGAAGAGTTGAATTGTCTGAAATTGTCTTTCTTTGTCCATAAAAGTGTAAACAAATACTATGGTTGCAATAAAAAGTCAGCTATACCCTCATCACGAAGGATTATTTACATAAGCAATAAAGTGTCTATGTTTATAAAATCATTGCTTTTACCGTTTGGGATTATTAGGAAAAAAACTAAAAGTTTTTATAAAAAAATACGGGTGTCTATGACGCTCAAACGCTTTAGTGGAGTAAAATTCTAAGTTTTAGCTTTTTAGGATGACTACCAGCTCTGAGCAAAATTTTCTATACAATTTGATTAGAATACCATATTGCCTAGACATTTTTGACAGAAAAGTGGAGTATAAATCTTTTTACGTCATAGTTAATGTAAATTTAATCATCTTCACTTAAGTAGAATGGCGAAATTTAAATATCTGGCGCCATCTTTGTTTTAATTGGGTAGATTTTTGAGCAGTGATTTCAGTTGTTATCAGTTGAAAGAAAGTCGATGGACGGAAATAAAAAGTGGCACAACATGAAGACAGTTTTAGAGGAAATCTAACATCAAATAAAAACCCTTCTCCGATATATCTAAGTGTTACTTGTTTAGAATCTGTCATGATGAGTGCGAAAACCTCTTTTTACGAGACTGTAGTCAGTAGCAGCCTTGTTTCAGTGGAATTAAAGGCGAAGCCAAGGGTATGAAATTAAAAATCACATAGATCCATAGGAAAAATCCCGACTTAATCTCGAATGCTAATTAACGACTCTTTTCAACTCTATTTAGTTATTTTGAATCTTAATCTTGCAGCTATTATTTACAAATTCTACCCTTAATCCATTAATCTTCTTGGAGAAAAGTGCTGAGGCAGTGTTGCTATTTTTTTAAATATCGTTGCAAATAGGACGACAAATACACGAAAGTCACCCCAATTAACAAAAAAAGTGTTTCCTCTTTCGCCAAATTTGGGAACGAAGAGAGAGGCGTAACGGTTACCCCGAAAAACTTCGGAAGAATTGCCTTTGATCATTGAATGTTTTTGGTTACTTGCCAGGGAAAACTCGAATTGCCGGTGACTTCAGAGGCCATTTGTTAATTGCCGAAGAAAGCCAGGCCTTTTTTCTATCGCTATTAGAAATACGAGACACACAAATGGTGATTGTGGATTTGTAACGATAAAATTGCAACATTCCATTTGCACTTTTAGGTGGAATTACTTGACAAATAATTAATTTCACATAAGAGATTTTAATTCAAGGATTTGATTGCAAATTGTATTGTCGAAATTATAAACACCGAATTCGAGAAGACTGAAGATTTTCATATCCTCCAAATTTAAATTCATATTTAACTTAATAAATATGGAAAAAAACACGCCACTTTATGTCACTCATATTGTTGATTTCAAAGGAAAGAAACCATTTTAAAGCCCTGATGTTTTAACACCGAATCGGAAACAGCTGAAGGAATCCCTGTTTCACTAAGGCTATATTGCGATTTTATTATAAATAAATACAGGTCATTAAATGCATGTGGTAATAAATGCTAATGTGACATATTTTTTTTATTTATCTCTGATAAGCTATCTGGAAGTGGCAATAAAGTGCAATTCAGTAGATGTGAAGAGATTGGTTTCCATAAGTTCTGTGCGAATTTCGAATAAACCAAGTGACCAAAGATTTTGCTGAAGCAAAGATTCAATCAACAATGTCCTTTCTTTGATTATCTAATTCAGTTATTTAAAAAATTCTCTTGGTTTTGATCTGAAGAAATTTACAGTAATGTTTACATAAATAATCCTCTTGATAGTGGAAGAAAATTTAAGATAATGAGAAACTTACGATGATGATTTAATATTCATTTAAATGTGACACGTGCGCTAGCTTTAATTTTTTCAAGTACTAATTAAATTCAGTCCGAAATGGAATTAAATTTGTGGATATAGTTAAAGTATATTCCAGAGAGAGCTTAAAGATGTATTTATAACAGAATAGTATAGCAATGTGCCTAAGGGAATCTATAGCATTTCTTCTCAAACAAATCTGCCCATGTAGTAATTAATCATAGATGTTTAACTGTTACTGTCATCTTCTCATACTTAGCTTTTTATCACTCTTTTATTTTTTTGATTCGAAATGGAGTTTCATGAGTCAAAGTCCAGAAGAATTTTGGACTTTGACCTGCTATTAATAACTATTTAAACAATAAGGTTCTAGACAAGGGTAGCTAGCCATAACTTTGATTTATGAAACCAATATGGAAGCAAGACATTTTAGTTAGAGAATTATGAGCGTCAGAGCCATCGCTACCAGTTACTTAAGCATATGAATGAAACCTTCACCGGAAAGCCAACTACATCTGCTGTAGACCTGATGGTGGACCTAAGTGAGTACCCGTTCGGAAGACATACAGAGTTTGGACAAAGCAGTGGAAATAACTAACATCGTGTCATCATAGTCTTTAACAGCGTGAAAGATATTCAAAAATTGACATATCTCCATGTTCCTTGTTTACATTTTTTTATTTGATACTTTATTTAAAATAAATGTTTTTAACGGATGGTCAAAAATTGGTTATAACCTTATAAATATGGCAGACAGCAAAGAGGCCGAATTGTTGGTGCTCATATGGCAGTCAGGCGCTAGTTTATCAGATGCTGCCTCATCCCTCAGAATGCTTGGCGTTTCAAGAGTTACTGTTTCACAGATAATGACTGCCGCCTTTGAGAGAGAATGAAAAACGTCGTCTCCAGCTAAGCATAGGTTCTGTTCGAAAGCCGGAGTTGTCTGAGAGGGGTAGTCGAAGTCTAAATGGCTTCTAAAATCACTGAAAAGCTCCTCAATGAACACCTACAGGACTCAGTTTCCTCCACAAAATATGTTCTTCGGGAGCTGCACAGATCTAGATCCCACCTCTGCTCTGCTCAGATACGGCAGATGTTTCAAAGCGTTTAGAGTTGTGTCAGAGGGACAATAGTTTATCACATTATTTCCCACCCGTGGACGAGCTAACGGTGGGAGGCAGCAGAAAAAAAACATTAAATCCAGAGTGCTGCCTCCTCTCAACCGTAAAAAATGGTGGGAGTGACCTGGGAGCTATTTCTTGGAAATCCTCCACCGGACTAATGATTTCCTTCCCTTTGTGAAAGACGAGGAAACAGCCGTGACTCTAGGAATTTTAGGCGACCAGTTTTGTCCCATGGTTTTTCAAGAACACCACCATCTTTCAGGATGATAATGGACCAATTCATAGAATTAAAGAATGGCTTAACGAGAGGTATTCTTTTGAAATTGAACGTCTCATCATTTGGCCACCACAATCCTCAGACTTCAAACTCATTGATGTGGAGTATTAATGATTGATTTTAAAGAATCACGTAAGAAATCGACTGCCGCTGGGTGAGGGTTTTTAATTTAAGAAAAATGGGTTAAAATTCCTTTGGGGTCAACAATTCACAATTTGTTTTAATCAATAACTGGGAGAATTGAGGCAAAAGGTGGGCCTATACCATATTGAAACATATTTTGTTTATTTTTCAATGTGTAATCACTATAGAATGCAACCCTTTTACTTACCCGAAAAAGTTCAATCCTCTAACACTTTATGACTGACCGTGTTTCTACCTTGTAGCTGATTCAACAATTTGCGTTCTTATTAATCCCAGGCAACTTTTACCAAGTCATCTCACAAGTTCTAGGTGACTTTTAAATAAGCGAAACAAATTGAAAAGTATTGCGTTTTCTTGTAGATTTCATTTCACGTCCCTATCCACAACATGAGTGAGTGCTTTGACTGCTATGATCCTTTTGTTCAAAAGAAACAAAATGTGATCAATTTGGGTGCAACTTAACACAAAAACAATTTGCAGCTCTGTTACTTTTAAATAATCTTTAAAATTCGTTTAATTTAAGACTTTTAGGATAACTTGATACCTTCCATCTTCGCTTGAAATAAAAGTTTTTCATTTTTAAAAGTCCCCAGCAGTTAGTTGTTAACTGATATTTATCTATCGCATAAAATTTCTACTTTAAAATCGTCTTATCAAGCCTGAGGTTGCTAGTTTCAACAAGAGTCCAAAATGCTGTTTTATTTGGCCCATTAACGCTCTCACTTTGAATCATCAGGCGCAGTTAATAAAAATAATTTCTTTTCAGTACCTAATGTTTACCACGGCGATAAAATCATTAGCTACAAATGGGTGATGCCGGAAGCCACTGAGCGCGCTTCAGCTATTACTCAAAATAAATTACTCATCAACACCGCCACCACCACAACTTAAATGAGTGCCTCTTAGTGTCTACTTTCAAGCCGACTCATCGCTTTAACGAGCGGCGGCGCTAAAAAAGTCAGTTAATACAAATGGTGTGGAAAACGAAGTTTGTAAGTGTTTGGAGGCTAAGAATTGTTGAAAAAAACAGTAAAATTAAAATCTGAAAATATGAGATCAGTGTGACTCTAGTGAATTCTGGCTGTGCAAAAGTAAGCTGATGGAATTATATAGCTGAGAAATGGCCAGGTTAAGATTTGTAAGTAAACAGGTGCCTCAGTTGACCATTAATTCATTGGTTCGTGAGCCTTGAAAATTACTTAAAAATGCAATTACAGGTAACGCCTAATCGATTTAGGATCTGTACAACATGCAACGTTTGTAACGAAACTGAAATGAAATATTTTTAATAACCACTTCTAAAAAAAATTCCTAGAATGCGATAGACGTACTAAGAATCATTTTGAAACAAATGTTTTTATGAGTTCTAGAAAGGAAGGAAACTCAGCAACAGCCGAAGCGGCTAGACACATTTTCTGAATCGATGGGGAAAATGTGTAAATAAATGCATGTGAGTGCAAAAAATGGTCTGTAGTATTCAGGGATGGAAATTTAGTTAATTTAATACAATGCAACTATTTATGTTCTTCATCTTCAACAACTTGAAAAGTGGATAAACTTGGGAAATGGGAGCCTAATTCATTTTTTTTGAAATCAATCTCAAATCTCGAGCTGACGACATCTGCTCTCCTCTCTATTCTCACCAACTTTTCCAATTTTTGAATAGGCGACTTGTGAATGACGATAAAAAATATTTTTTTTGAAATATAGCTAGTGTAGTAGAAATTGGAAATACTTCTGCCACAGTCTTCCATAAGGAAACTACGTGGGAATGAACTTCTTCGTCGATTGATCTAGTGGAAACGCCGAGGAATTGCTGGATTCTAATGCAGAATCAATTATTGCCTAAATCCACTGTCGGTAATAAGTGATGTTACTGGTCAATGCAGATTTACGCCAATAAGGACTGAAGATGTCGAAACTGCAATTTGTGAGTTCATTGAATCAAAACCAAGACATTTGCACTAACGTTAATCATTATCGGGAAGGGTATGCATTGTTGACTCACTCTTTAATGAAATGAACCATTTGGTCACCACTTTCATTTATTCCAAATCCGGACAGAGCTTATGAAATGACCTGAAACTGCCAACATTTTCATTTGTCCTGTCTATTTTTCATCCATGCTTCCAGGAAGTGGGCGTTTCCCCCGGTAATAAATGTTGTCCCCTTTTCAGTAGCGTCATTTTTTGCGCGGTCCGGTTGATATACCCCCGTCATCGACTTAATTGTCAACAAGTGACACTGGCGTGGTAAACAGGGGTGCAATTCAGTCATGGGATGAGAAACATAGTTGCAGTCATAGTAATCTGAATTGATTTGCAGTTGATTTACAATAAAAACATGTTCACTACCCTTCGCAATAAACAGTTTACCAAATCCTGACCTGCAATCTGTAGTAACAGCAGATAACAGCAGAAATTGTAAGTAATTCAAAGATTTTTTTCTTCATTTAGGAATCGAAATGGTAGAAATTCATTTTGACAACCCTAATACTCATAATGCTTCAGCATTTGAAAATATTTATATCCAACTTTATTGAGATTTAAAAAGCTCTGATAAACACAAACATTTTGATTCTAAACATGGATTTTCTACATAAATAACATCCTTTTCCTGTTAATGTTCGTATCTAATCAGTAAACAAGAGTGGCCCATCTATCGGACTAATAAAGTGTTACAAATTGTAAAAAAAATTCTTTTGAATTTCGGTAAATGCTACTTCGAAATTTGATAATTTTAGTAAATGGAATACGTAGTCGATAAATATATGTTGTTAATTAATATCTGTTAATTAAAACACAGTTTGGTGCTAAACTCACACAAACCAATTTTTAATTATATGTTAAATTATCAGACGAAAGAAACCGTTTTGAATAAAATATCTGGTCCCACATTTTGAATAAACGAAACAAGTTATAAATCCAAGCATCAAAGTGCTTTCCCACATTTTTCGAAATATAGAAACTGTTCAAAGTTTTGACAACGAATATGAACGGTTTTGTGGACTGAACTTAGCTTAATTGCCAATTCAAACTCAACTGAAAAAGGGATAATCATCTTTCAGGGCTGCTTCAAGCTAAAATGGACGTTGTCCTTTTCGATCTTCATCTCACAAAGTATCTCTCATCCACAAATTTCTCTCCATGAACTGTTTCTCTACTCTTCGGTTGCTAATTTCCCTTCGTTTCCCTGCATGCTTAAGTTAGTAAGGCTTCAATCAAGGCTTTTTTATTTCGTCGTTCTGCACTTATATACAACATGCAATTCTCATCTCAAATATACACAAAGTGTTCTTTGGATTTCGTTCAGTTTACACAATTAAACAATTTCAACCTGAAATTAGATCTGATAATTAATTTATATTTCCAATTAACCTGATGTTACTTATGGAAATTACAATGAAAACGCCACCATATATTTAATGCCTCTTTAAGGAACAACGTGGTTCGCATTGCTCTCATCAAAACTACTAAGACAAAGTAAGTGCAGTGTGAATTCGTTGAGTTTCGTTGATTTTTAATTTTTATGGTGTCGAAAACATTTTAATGACTTTTGAGTAGCAATGTTTGAGTCAATTTTCCCCTCCCTCAAAGACTTACGATCTCTTAATGGGCCATGAAGGGGTGGGGAGGGAAGCTAGAACTGAGCTCCTCGTCTCAAAGTCGAATTTTGAAAAATGGAGCAAGTCCGAATGCCTGCCTTTGATTAGGCGAACGAAGCGACGTGCTCCGTCGCCAAAAATTAAGTTGAAAAATGAAGCTTGTCCTTGGACTCTTCTCGCTTGTTTGCCTGCTCAAGAGTGTGTGCACGTTGTATGTCCTTTTTTTGAGCAATGTTCTTCGACAAAAATCGGTTTTTAGAGGAAAATAAAATGTTGAAATAGGGAAGGCAAGCTTAGATCTTTCCAAAAAAAAATAACTGAAAAAAATTAACTCCAGCCCCCCACCAACCTATTTTGCAAAATAATTCTAATGATGAGATGAAGAAAATAAAATTTTTGCTAGCATTCTAACAAAGTTTCTAATATCTTTGAAATCTCTGACTGAGTCTCTCGGTGATGAGTCAAGATCTAATCTATAACAACCTAAGAAATTGTTTGATTAAAATTTGAACAACTTTTTGTGATCGAACGGTCTCCGAATCACTCGAAATTTGAGTAAAAACAAAAAGTGATTTTCATTTTTTTTTTCACCAGCTGTAAACAAGATTCCATCAATCCTTTCGTCCTTATGTAAACTGCTCTTCTCTCTCAAACCACTTTGTGCACAAACTTTACTTTCAAATGTTTTACATTAAAAATATTTGCTATATATGCTACTTAGGTGTTGTTATAAAGAGCGACTTCATTATTCGCATTGGTCGATAATAAATTGTGATTATACAATGCAGAATCATGTAAAAGCACTTCAAATTAAAGTCAGCAACATCTAGACAGAGCAAGAGTTTCTTGTTTATTCGAATCCCGGGTTTTTTGTCATGAATTTCAGAATGCTATTTGATACCAGCGCTTTATAATTAATGTCTTATTTGAAACCTGTAGGATATTATTGCAAAATGCCGTTGGCCAGTCTTAGTCCCGACTTCAAAGGCATCACATTTATATTCATAATAACGTGTTTTTGCCTCTGTCTAAGTGCCATTGTAGCCTAATGGACTTGATACAAAGGTAAGATTTTGGCAATTTCTAAATGAATAGCAGGATATTCGGTATTTGCAGGGCGCCATACTTCAATGTTACTGAAAAAACAAAATATACTAATACTGAATTCTGCCTTCTATTAAGGTAAATGCCGTTGACTCTAAAGTTACAGATAGTTTAGTGCTATTTTGACTTGTATAAGTAGGTTGTTTATAACGATAAGGTAGTTCTACACGTTCTGGCCGATTTTTTCAATAAATAAAACAAATGACCGATTGTTTAATACCTCCATTATTTTAAAATCATCTTAGTTTTGCATCTAAGAACACACTAATGTCAGTTTCTTTCTCCCAAATTCCTTTGTAAGATGCGAAACAAGTAGTGGTAGTGGTGGGGAGAGTAGGATCGTGGATGTGGATTTTCCTCAAAACCAAGTTTTTTGTCAGTCTTTTGTAACGTGATTCTTGCTGTTTTCACTGGCCTGATGAAACATCGCCACTCCTAGAAAACAGGTATTTTTCCTCAATGCCAATTACTGCTGATAGTCGATTTGAGCATTACTTGTTGCTCAATTGAAAGTGTGTTATTCTTTGGTGACCCCACCAAAGTGCTCTTCTCCTCTGCTGTGGCTGAAGTCTTTCCCCATTATTCCCCCTGTCACAGTCTACAGATACGGTCTTCGTCATTTTCGAGTTACAATTCGTCTATCCCAAAGCGGCCGAATTACTTTCGCTATAATGGAGAAATAATAAAGAACTTCTCCAAGTTTGTGACCATGAAGAAGGTGATAATGCAGGGCAAAAGTCTGCTCTAATAAGCTTTTAATAAACTCAACTGAACGTCCGTTCAATTTCACCTTCGTTGTGGGTGAAATCCCCTTTTTCCCTGAATTTCACATAAATCTGCACGTTCTGTTTTTCACACACTCCTCTCCATAAGCTGAAGGAGTGTTTATAACAGCTTTTCAGCTGCTAAGTTTTCTTTCATGATCCTAAAAATTAAATTCCTCAAAAGATTTTTGGATGCTTTATTAAAGCAGGTTTTTAATCGATCAGCTTTCATGCATTTTTACATATAAATATCGTTTACTTCTATTGGATTTATATAAAATCCTACCTCAATTTCCCCTATTCTAAAAGGGGAAAAATTCAAACAGAACTAATGGGATGCTTTGAAAAGTAGATAGTCATATTTACTCTTCAACCAATCGACAAAATCACATGAGGAAAATGAAACTTCACGGGACAACCTATCAAGGTAGGAGCAATGATAAACGAGCTTTGTTATCGCACCCAGCAACAAAACTAACCCTCCTGTTACTAAGAGTTGCAGAAATAGCTAAGCATTTAATGCGATGTTATCATTAAAAAACAAGCCTTTTCCATACACTTATTGGGAGAAAATTAGAAGAGTATCATGGCAACGTGTTGATTATATAGAAAGTAACCGTCTCTTAGATAGATGCATGGAGAATCTCAACATTATTAATGCAAGAACAAATAGAAAATGTTTGAAAATCTTCACAAAATGGCCTTAGCATAGTACTGGATAGACTGTGACGATGTATACCATATTATATATTTCCTAACTTCACATAAAGTGAAGCATTCTTAGATGCATTTCAACTGGATCAACTGCCCTTTACATTTTTTCCCCTCAGACAGGGTTATGCTATATCGAGATGGCGTTGTTAAAAAATCACACACACCAAAACAAACCATACGTTTAGGATTACTTTGAAAATCCATTCACCTTTGATAATGTGTAAGTGATCAAATGTTTTTAATTTGAAGGAAAAGCAGCATGTAAAGGAATCTATTTGACAGGCCAATTCAACCGAGCCGGATCCTTGACTAATCTAAGAATGTCTTTTGTTAAAGACACCCTAAACAGAAAAATAATTTGGCTTGATAGAACCCCTGATACAGTTGAACATCAGATGATAAATTTGAGGTCCATAATGCTTAATGAGTACTTAAAGGAAACTCAGCAGCCGACAAAGTGACAAGAAGCCTTTATTCTTCTTATGAAGAGGAATGAGTAAATGAGAGAGGGAGATGGCTTACGTAATTTAGAAGGGAAGATTTCGCATTCCAAGAGGATGAAAGTCGACCCGAAAGACGCACAGCTGAGTTTGATGATGAGGAGCTCCTTGTAGCCGTTTATTAAACTTAGCTCAAAACGTACAACTGTTCAGCGTCTTCATTTTCAAAAACTTGGAAAGGAAACAGAACTTGGATGAATTGCCTGTCAACAATCTCAAATCTCGTGTTGACGACATTCTCAGCATCTCTTTCACAATTTCAGAGGTCAGAGGACGTGTGACTGATAGCTATCGAAAAATGGATCCTTCATCGAGAATGGGACATCACGGGAAAAGGCTTTTCTTCTTCCAATTTTTATTTAAATTTATTGTAAGCACGTAGGGCTTTTGAATCAAGTTCCAGTGAATCAAAAAGGGGTGATGTTTCATTAAGACAACACAGCACGACTCCACCCAACAGCAGGAATTACATCAGAAAATACGGAAAATTCCTCATTCACAACCTTTATTCTCCCGTCCTTGATCATCGGAAGAAACAGCTTTTGTAATTCAAAATTAATGAGTTGTTCTAATCAAAACCAAAGTAATTTTCCTATAATAAATGTATTAATAAACCTCCAAATTGACGAAGAAGTGTCAAAAATAATTAAGAAAATTACAGTGATGTAACATTTTTCGTTTTTTTCCATTTTTACAAAATATGGCCTTAATCTATGGGATGAGCTGATGACTGAGATCTAGGTGCATAACTAAAGGGGTTGAAAATTGTGGGGGCTGATTGGGATTTTATCTCAGTCTCACTATTCAGTATAGCCTTTTGTCTAGACGTTTGAGATATACTACCCTTACCGCCATCTGCGCGGACCTGTGGTTTGGTGGAGAACATTAAGCCTCGACATGTTACAATTTCTTCAAGTTTCGTTCATGCATCTGCCTTTAATGGGTCTCTAAGTCAATCTGATGAGCTTCCTGGAGTGCAGGAACGGTTGGAGCCTTGCTAAATACTCAAGTTTGAATACGTGATTATTTTTTACTCACCTTCAAGCCGGTTAAAGAAACTTAACTCACAGCCAGAATGTTCAAGTCTAATTTGTTCTAACTAGAGTTCAGGGGCACATTAATGTGAAGATGCTGATAAACACTGAGGTGTACGCTCCACCCGGCAATTCTGGTAACATATACATGCTTATTTGGAATACACTCGTTCACATAAACCTCCACAGAACTACTGCAAAATTGTGCTGGTACAATCTCTCCAAACCACTAGTTATTACCCATAAATATCCCTTGTTTGGAAATCTTAGTCCCTTGTTCGTAGATGCTATTATGAAATATCACCTTCCTATTTCAGGCTCTTCCTCACAGCACACTGTACATTCATTTAAGAGGTTCCAGTCATGGGGCATTTAGATTTTGGTTGAATTCACAAGTGATTAATTTTGGCCTAAATATAACTAATTAACTTTCTAACAACAACAACAATTTATTTCTCCTCCAAAAAGTTTCATTGATATTTCACAAATATGGTAGGTTTATGCTAATAAATAATTCCGGAATGTGTTTGCAACGAACAGAAAAAATTGCCTTTGTATTTGCTAACCCAATTAACCTTTCATTCTAAAAGGATTTAGCCAATATTGTTATCTTAATAGTGCTATGGATCCATTAATTACCTGCCTGTGCCTTCAATTTTTGGGATTCTCAATGAGTGCGCTTGAATTGGCTGCGTAGGTGGCAAATTTTCGACACGTTATTCAAGCTTATATCTGAATTAACCAAGTTAAGGGTAGGAAAAATTGAGAATTTCCTACTAAAATGTCAAAAATGCTTACTTTTCGTCAATAAAATCTGTTTTTACGGGTCTCGCTGGGCTTTTGATTGTTATTTAACATAGTTCTGAAACTTTTTAAATCTACTAGTGGTCTATTCAATTCTTTTTAAATAAATGTTTTATGGTGTAAAATGGTCCTTTAAAGACTAGGCTGATAGGACTAGGATGAAGGGTTACAAAAAGCAGCTCATAGATGTTGCCTTATTTCTCAGTCCGATGATTCGAGGTTTGAGAACTGTCTTTTAGGAATTCTGGAAGGCGTTTCCAGGTACTTTTAATTGCCTTAACTTTAGATAAAATATTACTATGGCCGTTCGCCGAGCTTCTACATTAGCAGCAACTTCGTTATATTTGTATTTAAGCATTTATCAGGAAGGCGATTCGAGATGATGACATTCGATATCCGCTTTCGTAATCGACAGCTGTCAGAATTTATTAAGCTTGAGATAAATACTCAGTAATATTTACTTAAAAAAGAACTATTATGATATAACTTAGTTCATTAACTCAATAACCTTGTGAACAAGATATTTCGATTATTTGTTAAATAAATTATAGCCACTGCTGGTTTCAATTCAAACAATTAATTGACATGCTTAGAAAGATAAATGCTTAAGTTTGGAGACCTTAAGTAAACTTTGTAGATTGGGAAAATATTAAGATCTTTGAAATTTCGTGTTGTTTTGCATAAGTTATGTAAAAATAAAATTAAAAGCTTCTGACAATGTCATCAAAGATTTATTTTTCAGAAAATATCACCTATTATAAGTTTAAAAGCCTATACAACCATTTAATACATCCATTTCAGTTCAATAGCAGTTATTCTTACGTCGCTGATGGCATTAAATTTCATCAAACCAGTTTAATTCCCGGTGAGATTTTGTAATTTTTCGGTAAATATTAGCTGAAATGCTTACATAGAAGCTCAATAAATTGATAAAAAGCTATCATCAATCTCACTAGCCAACAAAAGGTTACGCGAATATCTATCGAAGAAACTCTCTCATAGGTAAAGTGGAATAACTGACACTCTTTAAATCACCATTTCCGTAAAAATCAAAGATGCTTTTGTAACCAACAGTATAAGAAATACGATGTCAGATATTGTGATTTCTTTGCTCTGAAAGCTTACCAGAATGGTAAATCAATAATCAACATAAATAAATGTTTTCGAGATTAATAATGATTTAAATACTTGACCTCATTATATTTGTTTAAATTTCCAAAACGCAATCCCACTTGTTTATCGATTTAATTTAAACACAATTGATACGAAATTTCCGCTTTAATTTTGGGTTACAGTAGCTCCTTTACCAATGGGAAATTTGAGATTTCCAACTCCATTTTATCCGTTTCGGATCTGTAAAAAGACGAAAGACCAATAAATACTTCACGAATCTTACAAAGTGCAATGTCTAAAATACTATGAATAATCTATGAAATCCAGAAGTGGCAAATCAGTTGTCAAATGCTTGTTAAATATCCCGCAGGATCCAGCAGATGCGGTGAGGGAAAATATTTTGCTCCTTCGGAAAAGGTTAGGTGCAAGAAAAAGGTATAGTTATTGACAGATGGTCTTGACAGCTTATGACTCACGACACTCCTTTTAACATCTCCCTCTTTCCATCTTCATAAGCATACTTTCTTATATGAGTGAAGGCAGGATTTGTGTTAATGACGGATATTGTGAAAAATAATGAGAGATTTGTGGTTGGTAGTGCTATTTCTACCTCATTAAGTAATAATTACATTTTTGAGTATAGATAAGAAAATTAACCAATATTCACTAAGAGAGAAATCAAGTATATTGTGCACTAATAACAAATTTTCATATCAATAGTAACCTTTGATCGAAGGAGAATTCGAAATTAAATAATAACCTGATTACCTTTAATAAGTTTCCCTGGGACATTAATTACTTGATAGGAAGCCACTATCACACCAAATATAGATGTTGGTTAATTTCTTAAAATTACAACGGAAATTGTGAAATTTTCAAATAATTCTTAATAATAAAACTTTCACCAACCGCGTGTAATAATAACTGAATATTAAACCTTTAAATAATACCATACATTTAAAAATTACTGTTTCAAAAACTCAAATAAGTAGGGAATTAAATAAGCAGTGAATAAAAATTGCATTTTACGCGCCGATCTTAAATCAAATGATCAAAGAGCCTGGAACAGGAAAATAGAACGGCGGAAGTCGTTCTGCCGTGAAATCTTGCTAGATCCACTGGAGGCAGAATTAATCATCCTGTCATAGTCCTGGTGAATGTCGCATATCTTTGGCTTATCTAAAACATATTTAGTTTGTTAAATTTAATAGAAAATACAAACAAAAATACAAGCACCAATTGGGGCTCACTTGAAGTCACCTAAACTGTTTTCTTGATAAAAGCGATACCAAGCTGAGTTGACAAAACAAACACTTCGCTTTGCAGAAAATAAATACATTCATTAATTAGTTGTTATTAGAGACATGTTCAAAGCACTAACAAGGTTATCGGAATTAATTAGTAAAAGCGGAAGATAAGTTACTAGAACTAATTAAATGACGTTAATCGGAAGATTGCACAGTCATTAATTCTGCCTAAGAAGGCCTAGAAAGTGATCAAATGATATTTCCTTCAAATATTTTTTAACATGCGAAGCACATGGTGGTGATATAGAGGAGAGTAAGGTGCCCATTTCCCAAGTTTAGGGGCTTTTCCAATGCCAACTCACCTGAAAAAGTAAAATTTGCTTCCTCGAGGTCTGCTCGAAGAAGCTACTTATCGTCAAAACTGAACTAGACGTCGTACGGTTCGGGTGAGAGCGAAACCTCCTTTTCTGAATTTCTTCAGCAACCATCTTTTATTCACACATTCCTCTTCTACACACAATGAATGTTTCTGTTGCCGAGTTGCCTTTCTTAAACTCATAAAACACTATATTCCCCAAAATTAATCTTGATTTTGTTATTCATAAAAAATTGATCAGTTTAATGACATAGATTTAGGCAGAGCTTATTGGAAGACCTAAAATATCCTTAAGTTATGGCATGAATGATCACAACTGACCTCTGTTAGCCATAAGCACAAAGAATTCACACAAGATCTTATATTTCAGGCTCTGACCTCAAGGAATATATTCCTTTTTCGAACAGATTTCTCCCTTCTTGTAGCCTTAGTAGGAAACGGCTCCTTTATGATCCCACCCATTCCTATTTAGGATTTTGCTATTTTTCGCCTTCAGTCATTGCGGAGAAGTGACGTCCACAGGCGTCCACTGCTGGTAATTGCCGAAGGCCGCCTCTTAATACCTTGACTCAACTGATCACAGGTAGTCGGTATGCAATTATCGTCAGGCGTAGGAATCACAGATATTCATTATGTTCCAGAGGACATACGCCATGACGCAAACCGCGGCGAACTTCAAACCAATGCTAGAAAATGTATATTCGGCCTATCCGATCTATGTGACAGAAGCCTCCCAAATCCATAGTTAACAAGTCTGCAAATACCAGGTCAAAGCAGTAGTTATGTCAGAATTTTCACCCATTCTTTTAGCTTGAACGAAGTTTGAAAACTATTTTATAATGTCTGATGGAGCTGAGCACTATTTTTTATGTATAGATGCATTTAAATCGACCAAATTTTATCATTTAGGAAAAGAAAACTAAAATTTATATTCGAGCCCTTTAAGTCCCTTTTTCCCTAGAAAATTCCCCAAAAAACGGCTTGGAAATGAGTCATCGGCGCCACGACCGCGCCAAATGGGTAATTGAGGGTTGGGGCGGCGGGGTGGTGGTGGTGGTGGTGGCTGTCGCAATGAGCTGGTCAAGTCGGAGGTCACCCATTAAACTCTGACCTCCCCGTGTTTTGGGGCAAAAATGCCCCCTTTCCCACCTACGCTCCAAAAGCTTTTTATGAGTTTTTCAACATATTACCATGACCTAATTTAATGACCGCTCTGTCTCTAACGTCACAGCCCACTTTTGAGTGCTTTTCACAAAATATATCGTCTTCCTTTGATTACTAAAGCACTTGAGAAGCGTTTTGTGTGTTTTGAGAAAGGAAAAAGCGTTAAACTACCGTTTTGTGGTTGGAGGGTGTACTTGAGTGGATTTTATGACTGGTAGACAAACAAAACAGCTTCCTCTAGCTTTTTAAGGAGACAAATATCTTTGGTTTTAGAGGCAGTTAAAGTTCTTTGTTTTTCGTTGTTTTGTAAGACAGCTAAAAACAAACCCCAATTTTATTCAAACTTTTATCAGATGACACAGAGATAAAAATACGTGCTAGTAAAAATAGGATAAATTCAAAAATTTCTTGAATTTGGGCTTTTGAAATAGATTTTCAACCAGGTAATTATCGAAATTTATTATAAATATATAAAAAACGTCGGAAGGGAAGGCATTACTAATGAAATCGGACTAATTTTCAGAGCTCTGCACCATTGGTTGAGAAATAACCGAAGTCTTCTCATTGTGTTCGGGTAACCATCGGACATCCGTACATCCCATGTGGTTGTTTCAGTACAAGGTTTGACATAAGATATCAAGGAACACATTCGAATCATTTTTCCAGCTTGAGTAAACAGGCTTTCGTCTTATAAAGCATCGAACGGATCTGAATTGGTAACTGCTCTCTTCTCCAAACGGGAACATTCTCCATAAATCATCCACCAGATGAAGCTCAAAAGCACTAAGGAAATATTTTTCGATTCTCAGAATCTAAGACGGGCAAAAAAATTCAAACCGTCATTTTATTTTTGTCCTGCAAAACAAAATTTCACCTCAGCTCTAGAAAGGAATGATCATAAACTTTTCGAATTAGAGTAAAATTAGCATAGATCTTCTATTCAAAAATGAAAGAATTTTAAACTAATAATAATAAGGTTGAGAGTCAGAGAAAACACATTAAATACATTAAATGTAACAGTTGTTTACTTTTTTATTTATCCAAAAATTCCGACAAAACTTATGGGGTGACCTGTGAGTAAGAACTGCGTAAATTGGATTAGTGCGGCCTTTATAGTCATTTTACAGAGACTTACCGATTTCGCTTTCGATCACACAGAAGTGAGTGCCTATCAGAAACGCCCAGTTTAAAAAACTCAAAGTTGGGTACCTGACAAACACTCCATAGGGTGAAATTCGTTTAAAATCTTCTGAAACGGATGTTTAATATAAGTTAAGATTTATTTAACCGAGCAGTCTTATACAGAAGCTCGACACAGTAGTGAAACAACCTTGAAAAATCAACAAAATATATTTGAACATGCTGCAGGTGCCGCTTTTGCGGCAATTACAAACTCAATTCTCCGAGGTATTGATTTAAACAAATTGTGAATTGTTGGTTCCGAAGGAATTTTAGTCAATTCTTCAATTAAAACAACGATGGCGGCGGCAGATATCGATTTCTTACTTGATTCTCTAAAATCGATCATAGATGCCCAATAATGCTGAGGAGGACTGGGGATGCTCACCTTGATTAGAGTGCTGCTCCTCTTGCCTCCATTAGTTAACACTTCTAGCTGTATGGATTGGTGCAGTATTATCATTTTGAAAGGTGGCGGCGTTCCTCTCTGAAAATGGTCTCTACTGTCAATTCTTGCATGGAGGGAAATCATTGACCAGGAGGTGGGTTTCCAAGAAATGGCACCCCAGCTAATCATTATCACAGAATCCCCGGCGCCATGCTTTACTGTTGGGAGAAGTTAGCAGTCTTTCGGTTCTTTCTGTTGTCTCCAAATGTAGTACAATCGGCCGGAGGTGGCAAATAAGGTGGTAAGCAATGAAGTGTCACAGAAAATCACAATTTTGCACTGCTCAAGGGACCAGTTCTGCATTTGTCAACTTCAAGTTGCAGCTCTTACGTGGTAGAATGCTGTGCCACGTGTGCTAATTTATTGGGACATCTGTTTTGGAAACTGCGTTGTGTAGCTGCTCATTGAACTCTACTGTGATTTTAAGAGCAGTTGCGATTCTCTCTAACAGATCCATTTGAGAGGAGTGTTTATAAACTGTTCAGAGATTAAGGCCAAAAAAATTCTAGGTGAAAAATGTGAGCAATGTTTTAGCCTATTTCGTATCCTTCGGGCGTGGTTATTCTAGCCTACTTCAACTCAGGTGTCCCATATGGGAACCAGCCCATTCTGTCTACAACTGCAAACACAATGGCATTGTCTAGTTAAGGGAGCAAGGCGGTGGCATTTGGGAATGTTTTCGCACAGACTGTAACAACTTTCAAAGGCAGGGCTGTCTAGACAAGCGTCTACTTCAACAGAACCGGTCATCGGAGAACCCGAGGTAATTAACTCCATCATACATGCTGCGCCCATTCATCTGGAGGGGGCAAGTACTATGAAATAGTGTCGCAAAGTCTTTGAAAATATCCTCAATCATATTTCTGGACTCAGTCGATCAAAACATCTCACATGTTGGAATAAGAAGAAAGGACTTTAAAGCTGGTGCTCACTTTTCATTCAATGCTTATTAAAGCAAATTTTGTTTTGTTATTAGGAGAACCAATTAGCAACCGAGTTTTTGCGATCACTAGAATCCCACTCGATGCACAATCATGAATCTGAGAAGATTCACTTGGATGGCTTCGAGTAGTTCCTTCTAGCCTTCAAAACTTTCGGCTGACAAAATGTGGCTTCCCGGTTTCTAGAGCCCTCCCCCTATGTTCGTCACTGACTAATTTGTTAAGAATAAATACCAGGTCATCCCTGATTATCGATGACTTCCTAAACACCTATGAGCAAGCTTATTAAAAGCATTTAGGAAAAGTCTTTTGGTTTTAATTCGAAGAACCCCCAAATATCAGTTTTGGAGTCGCAAGAGCTCTTTCCTCCAAATGATTGCATAAACTAAGAAGCAAATGGTGGCAGTCTGAAAGAGCACGGTTGATGGGGAATTCTCTCCAAGCCATCATCTTCTTTGGATCAAACATGGCGTGTTTTCTGCTCTGTGGGGTTTATGAATTGTCCTGATGATACATCATCCCTAGTCGATTTACTAAAGCGAATCCTTGATTTGATGGAGCTGTAATTGCTGGCAGTTGATTTGAGCCTTAATTGCACAAGGTGGTGACAATTCAAAGAAGAAATCACGAAGTCGACAATAAGTCCCCTTCTCGCCAGTTGCCGCCACAAATCTGCCTTCCAGAAGCGGTGAAGCGAGTTGGCATCGACAATGGAGGAGAGAAGAGCAGAAGCCGTCAACTCGAGATTTGAGTTGACTGATTTCAGGAAATTCATCCAGCAAGCTTAGCAACTTTTCCGAGTTTTTTAAGGCAATGACTGTGAATGGTCGTATAAAGCAGAATAAGCTTCTTCGTGGACTGCTACTTCAAGGAGCTGCTTGTTGTTAAACTAAACTGGACCTCATCTTCATCTTCTTGGAATATGGAATCTCCACAAATTCCTCTCCATAAAATCGGTGAATGTATCTACTCGTTTCGGCTTCGTCTGCTGAGTTCCCTTTCTTGAACTCATAGTCCATATTTATTTAATTTATCTAAATGCAATATTTGATAATTTAAAACATATCTTAAGAATAAACTTAAGATTCAGCTTTATTAGACATTATAGATACTCTTTCGAATTCTGGTATATTACATTTCATATGCAGGATCCCCAGTTTACCAACTCCTGGCTCTTGACTTGGGTGATTAAGTTAAAACAGATTGAATATTCATCCGGTCTCGAACGTTTGCAGAAGCTCCTAGGAAGCTATTAGTCACGATTTTTGTCTTAAACATTAACAGCCGGCCCTCAACCACATCCTTGTGATGCCATCATACAGTTGTTCGGTTACATCTCAACCTGGGCTCCTGTGGAGTTACTGTTATCATGACTGAACCACTTTGTTTCTATGCAGTCTCCGCTCCCATCATGGTAAAGCTTACGTTCACAGAGGATCCTGTTACTGTTCTGTACTGTGCTGTTTTTTCTCAATGAAAAACATACTACCGTGGATAGTGCTGTATTTGCAAATAACCAAATTACTTTCAGTGGTATAGCGTACCAGTAAGGATTTGATATCTTGACATTCTTGATCGGAGTCAACTTATACATATTCACACCTAGTTTAACTAAATCATTGGTGAGGCTCGTAGATGAACACAGGTAAACATTTTCTTTCTGTCAGATAAACCAACCCGTTTCTATAGGTAATTAGATAATGATAACTTGGAGACAAGCTGAAGTAATTAGCCAAAACGAAAAGCTCGAGTTAACGAAGCCATTTAACAATCAGCAGTCGCGCATTAGATTCTTAGTAGAAGAGCTATTGCATTCACTAATAAAGGGTGATTGAAACACCCAAGAATCCCAGTTAATATCTTTGTCAAGTTTTATTTATGATCAATTAATTCTTTTTAATGCTGAAAATGCAATAAGTTAAGATAAAAGAAATGGCTTCATTCCTAAACAATATGAATTCCTTCTATGAATTTGCTGGTAATCTTATAATCTATCCTGATTTTTATAACATGGTGTATAAATGCGTCTGAGCAGTGGTTAAAGAAGCATGGTATTAGACATTAAAACAGACTAGAAACATATACTCAGTTTAGGGAGAGGAATGCGTGAATAAAAGAAGTTGCAGGTGTTTTTTGAAATTCAGAATGCGAAGATCCATCCAGATGACCATCTGAATTCGAAGATGAACAGCTTCTTGAAACAGCGGCCTAGGAACAACTTATGCTTCTTCATCAGTCGATGAATTGGCAATTAAACTTAGTTCAAATCATACGGATTTCCAGTGTCTTCTTCTTCAAAGTCTTGTAAAAGTTGAGAAGTTGCGACTTCGGACAGACTACCATTTCTTAAACAACTTTTGGAATGAAGAAAGAGGTTTAAATTATTGTTATACTTAGCATGCTAATATACGGAAGGAGGTCATATGTAATGAGAGATGGTAAACTGATGCTTGAATCTTTGGTTGATTGTAAAATGTATCCACTTGTTTCATTTATTCATAATTCGAGCGTTACTTGTGGGATGATCAGGTAATTCTAAGTCAAGCCTTGTAGTAACTCCAAAGATCCTTTAACACAAGACTTTTCGGCTACTTTGTGATAATTTTCTGCTTCGACTTATTCAATTTACGCAGAAGTAAAGATCTGGCTTCATGTGGTATCATATTCCTCGGGTCTAGGATTAAAGAAACAACTTGAAACTTAACAAATGGTACAACAGGAGACGGATTTTCTTTCAAACTTCACTTAAATTTCACAGTCCCGTAGACTGAATGTATTCTGGATGTAACCCAAGTTCACAAGTGGTCACTGTTCTGAAAAAGGTATCATTTGTCATTATAAACAGCCCATTAGTGGACAAATCAATCCGAGAGATGAATGAAAGTCACTGATTATTCGCAAATTTTAGGCTTAAACCAAGGGATCTATTACGATTTCTTATGCAGAAGCTTTTCAGGATGATTTTACAATCTAAAGACAGTTATAAGTAGCATTAGTCACCACTAACCGGAACGCTTATCTCACAATCTCAGCTGAATGCCCATAATATACTCAAAAAGGTTGAGTCAATCACCAATGGAGACGATGGGTTTCATCCAGTATCATTCATTTCAATACACGAGAGTTGATTGAAAATGTTCTCGAATTTTCCAGTATCAATAAAATTATTTAATATCAGTAGTATAATATTTATTTTAACAGGCTGTTACTTACTTGCGAACAGTTTCTTGCAAGCCACTCCAAAAAGAGTAAAACCTTTCTACCGTGGAAAACGTATTTTGAACGAGAAATTTCCGATAAAACGCCGATGGAATGGAACAGATACCTATTTAATATAATGTGTTCTCTAGCCTACGGATGATTCAATGTTTTATAGAGGAAATGACGATTTTAAAGACGACCTTATTTATCATTTAAGTCCAGGAACCTCAACAAATTGGGAAAAACAGCTTGATTTGGGAATGAGTTAGATTATAGCTCATTATAGATTATAGCGGATTGCCTTTAAATTCACAGAACAGTAAGAGTTTACGTAGCTAAAAACGGAATGAGAAGTTTTTTGGCGGGGGTCCTCTCTAATGTCCAATAGAGCTAAGCCTTATTTTATTATATTTTCCAAGAGAAATAAATAAAAATCGCATGATTAAGACCTTGACAATATGAAAGTGCCCAAGAATGAAGAAAGGAGATTCAGTAGCAGTTAAGAGATTGGTAGAAATTGCAGAAGGTGGTTTGTGAAGCTTAGAAGCGGATGTTTCTCCCTCAACGAATATCATGAGAGAATCAAACCACGTCCAGTTGAGTTTTTAAAGCAGCCTGTGAAGAAAATCATTCGGCTTTGCCAGTTGAGGAAGGGATAATTGCGCTTAGATAAAAACCTTCGATTTGGATTCCTTTCCTATACTTGCAAAATGGGTGTCTACCCATTCTGGCCAACTTGTTTCACCTTTTTGGTGGATAGAATTGTAAATGGCTACTGAAGAAAAATGGGTCTTTATTTGAAATGTTAAATGTCGTATAGAGGGTGGCTTCTTAGGAGGGGAAAAAACCCCGGTTGCAGTTTTCGAGACAAGAACTTCGAATCTATGCTCACAACACGTCTACTGTGAGCAATAAGGACATTTGAAAGCAAGCTTTGCTGAACTAAAAAGACTTTAGTAAAATTGAAAAGGGTGACGTTTCATCAAGACAGTGCAGCACGACATAACACAGGAAGAATCAAGTCACCCTCGATGGTGGTAAAAATTGGAGAAAAGTCCCCATCTACCCTAATTTTTCGACTACCTTTAATTAATCTTTCGAAACATGGAGATGTTGTAGAAACTAACATTTGAGATTTTCTAATAATCATATGGGAATTGCGAGAACTTTATGACTCACCTTTGTAGACTTAGACAGCTCCTGCCATTCATTTGAAAAGTGCTTTGGGTATTACGAGTCTCCTCCCCACATCACTCATTCCTCTATATACTGTAACAGACTAGGCAATCATTCAATCGGAGAGCTGGAGTCGATGTTAATTACCGAGCACCAGACACTTATGTGCCACTTCATCCCCGAGTGTGACTGTCTTTCTCTATTAATTTCAGAAAATTCCATCTCGATTTTAGTTGAAAACATACTCCCAGATTCCTCGTATTTTAAACTACCTGTCCGCCATTTCCAAGTGTTGTTACCCTAAAAAAATAGGGTTTTTTTGAAACTCCGCAGTGGCTGATACCATTTGTGCACCAACCAAGCTTCTGTCTAGCCTGGTCTTTCGCTAATTCGAGTGCAAATGCATTACCCAATACTGGGAATGTGTAATTGTGCAGAAGGCAAAGCGCCATCAAGCATATTGGACAGAACAAGGCGTGTCGCTTGTTTCCTGTAGTCTACGAGACAAAGGCTGCTTCTAACAAGCCTATATGCCTTAGAACATGGGATGTACAATGCCACTTACATATATGTGTGGTTTTGTGCTGGATATAATCGTGTAGTGCCAGTTAATTTTGGTAAGTGAGTGACGGAATTGTTTTCTTATAGTCCTTGTTGTCTAGGTGCTCTATGGATCTGGTGAACGGAAAAGCAGACACATTTATAATATTACAAAAATAAGAAGAAGTTAGTAGAAATGCCTTCAGATTTACTCATGAATCGAAATTTTCATGTTGTTATGCCGTAACTCCAAAAAAATATATTTATAATTTTCTGATTATTTCAGACAATAATTTGTCTTACATTTGCTACTGACTGTAAAATATGTATAGTTGTTTATGCTGTTGCTAGGACGCGTTGTACTGCTACAAATATGTATGAGTCGTTACGCATCCGTTTTCTGGTGGCCCGTTATCCTAATAGCATCTATTCCTCGTAATTCATGTTATGGCGACGCATAAAGACGAATTCATAGCGGCTTTGACGAATGCGCTCACCGGTGAAAAAGAGCTTTAATGAGTGGATTTAACATTGGAGATCGTGTGTGTACACGAGATTTTCGGAACGGCCATGGCTGGACACCGGCTTTAATCAAAGATCGTAAAGGAAAGGTAATTTATGAGATGGATGCTAACGGCGAAACGTGGACAAGACACAAGAAACATCTACGACCACGCTACCAGATTCCCAGAGACTCCATCTCCACTCCACCCCTGTTCCTGTTGCAGGATACCTTCAATTTACCCAACCCGGTGCCGTGTCACTCTCAATCAGAACAAACACCAAGCCTCAGAAGGTCGGAAGGATCCGACACGGATCACATCGACTTCAAATCGATCCAAAGGAAAAGACGCACACAAAATCCTAACAGGGGAGGAGTGTTGTAACTCCAGCAAATTATATTTATAATTTTCTGATTATTTCAGAATTCATATTAAGTTATTTATCATTTTAGGGAGAAATAAAAAGTTTTCGATCATACAAATGTCAGAATCTGTCAACAATTCTTCCTAACCTACTTTTTGCCCTTTCCTTTTCTTCATTCGTGAAATTTATTGTGGGTTTTGTGGGTCAAAATTGTATTTTAAATATCAGCAAGCAGGATATCATCGAAATATCAAATTGCTTGAATTTAACATGGAAGATGCATCAAAATAAATAATTTAAATTAAAGATATCTTGCAGTCATGACATTTAATTTGGTCAAATAAAGTTACATTTACGCAAGTACTAAAATACACAAGTATATTTGCACTTATTTGATGCAAAGAATGATATCATTTAAAAACTTATTAGCAAATACGATATCTTAGTTGGTAACAAGATAAACGTCTGAGTTGACATTTACCGCTTAGTTATAAATAAGGTTTAAGTATTTACTTTTATTCGCAAGTGTAGAAACGAATTAAATCATGGTTAAATAAGCAGTAATTTTTTTAGAATCATCTTTAGGGTGCATTGTCATAATGAAAACACAACTCTTTTTGATTCACACCACCACTACATGGACGTTCAGGAGCCCTAATTGCTGACAGTTGATTTAAACACTCATTTTTGCTGTATTAGGTTGTAACAATTAAAAGTGGCATATTCTATGGCGATCCCATCAGAGTTTACCTCATTCAGTTCTCTACGACTCTTAAAATTTAATAAAAGATCCTTTATCGCCAATCACAAGTCTATCAACCAAAGCCGTGCAACACGTTGGCAAGAGTGGCGGAGAGATGAGTGGATATCTACATAAGATTTCGGGTTGTTCTCACACAATTTAAGTTCAGGAACTTCTCCAAGTCCATGAATATGAAAACGGTGAACAGTTGTATGATTTGTACAAAGCCTAATTGTCAATTCCAAATCAAATGAAAAGCAGGCTGAGCTTCCACAAGTTCAAGCAACTAGAAGCTGCTCCGTTCAAGCTTCATCTTTTTGAAGAATGAAATCTTCACTCCTAAATTTCACAAACTACCATCTTCTACACAAACTTATTCACACAATAAGTGAGCGTTTCTAGCCTCTCTGCAAGCCGCTGTGTTTCCTTTAACTCAAAAAATTCTGTGCCTCAGATAATTTTGGGTACATCCATAGTAACAGAGTTTAATTAAATAAATTTCAACGTTACTATACCTTAAAACAAAAAATGATAAGTTTAATTGCGTCTTAGTATAAAATAAATGTTCATTGTAAAGCATCCTTTAAATTTCGATCAATTTAAAAATGGTTAAATTCGAACAGAAATTAAGGAATGACCTAATTTTTTTAAATTTTCAAACCACTACCTTCTTTTCCTTTTTAGCCTACTGGATTTATTCAGAACACGCTATACTTGGAGTTGACACAGTTTATTAACGGGCGGGTGCTTCAGGCATGGAGACATAAATTGTGCCATTGGGTTAATGTAAAGCTACCACCGTCTCCCCTGCATCCTTTGTTTACATTAATGGGAAGGGAACGCTCGAGTGATTTTATTGGATGACTCAGTTGCCGCATAAATTGTGTGGCGTCGAATGTCCCCCTATGGGGAAGTTGCAAAACTTCTTTTTCTAGGCTAAGTGTCTTTGATATGATTTATCGATCATTTACAACGTTGAGGCGGTTTTTTCAAAAATCTAACAGGCAATGTGAGGTTACTGCTTAACGGATTTTTCATTTAGGAAATACAATTCACTTTTTACGAAAATGCTACAACCAAGTGTTTAAATAATTATATTTCTCACGTATTTTTGAGTTTTGAAAAATAGAAGGCGTCTGATGGAGTTGATGGCTGAGAAAGCTTCTCCCAACATTTGTTTTGAAACGATTTAGGAAAATTTCAATTGAAGTAATCGATGTGATAAATGTTTCAAGTTATTAACCCATTATTTAAATTTTGGTCAAATGAAATTAATAACCCTATTGGATTAAAGGAAGATTCGTAGAAACAAAGATTAATCTGTCGTATTAAATAGCATACTTTGGAGAATTAGCATAATTTTAATAGTTCTTTTCGGCGTTTTGCAATGGCCGCCTTTCAGAAAAGCGCAATCATTTCCTTATCATAATGCTTTAGTAGTCAAAAATGCACTTCCATTTGAGTTCAGCTAGACGTCAGCACTTCACAGCAGCATTGCTTGTTCAGTACACAAGTTGCGTAGTTAAAATATATATTTTGTTCAACTTGTTCGCTGTTAATTTAAAAGCCTCGTCTATCAGGTCTTCCAACAAGTTTTGTGTTAACTTTGCTTTTTGTTAATTAGACGAAATTTAAAGTGTATTATGTAGTGTTTAGTAGAGCTGAACATCGTTTCTATCTAGGTGCAATTAACTGACCAGATTTTTCTTTACAGAACAATGAAATTAAAATTTGCTCGACTAAGAACCTGCTAACATGGAAGTAATCTAGAATCACTGGAGGCACCTAATGTTTTATGCTCTCAAGTAAGGAAACTCGGCAGCCGACGTAGCTGTTAGAAACATTCACTCAGTTTATAGAGAGGAATACGTGAATGAGTGTGGGCTGAAGATGGTTTACGAAGTCCTTCAGAAGTGGAGATTTCACCCTCAACCAAAATGAAGATCGAACCAAACGACCAAGTTATAATTAAAAATTAAATAAGATCGAACAATGCAACCGTTCCTTTTCTTCATTTTAATAAATGAAATTTTTAAAAAGATTGCTGGAAGAAAGAGGATTCACCTGTAAGTTCTGAATTAAAACATTCAGGCTACATTTACAAGCGTGTGGCAAGTTGTTAGAATGACTGCGATGCGGACATATGGCCAGTTTCTTTTTAATACAGCATGTAGCAAACCTGCGAAGAATGCCCATCTCCTCATTTGCTCAGATTTCTCAAGAAAACTGATATTTAATTTTGGTCCCTCTCCATAGCCTTCTTTCGTGAAGGGTTTCAGAATCGAGTCCTTAAGCACTGAGTCAAAAGGTTTTACTGCTACTACCTACCGGTTTTCCAATCATTTCTCTACTGGGCCATTGGGGAATTTTCGTTTCTTTTTCCATTGATTTTTGCCTTGGGGGATAGCTGAGTTATCCATGACACATTTGAGGAGTGATGAAGGCATCAATCTCAGGTGTCATCAGCACTCGACTTTCCCTCGCATCCAATCCACTGACTAATGGCAGCAGATGGGATGGAAGGTGGGTGGCAAATGAGGCGCAAAAGTGAAAATTATCATCCACTTTCCTCACACGTCCCTCTCAGCCTTTTCCCCCACTTTTAGTGCAGCAGATACCGAGGCGAGATTAGAAAACAATTAGTATCAACTCGCAGGAAAATAAATGGCGCCTCTGGTAACGTGGGAGGACAGTAACATGTACTGGGAGAGAGGAGAGCCCTAGGAAAGAGTTGAGTTTATATATATTTATTTAATGAAGTTAAAAAGGGCGGTTATTTTTATAACTGGATTGAATTGTACCCGAAATAACTCTGGAGATTAATATATCTCTACTGAGTGCACAGGAAGGCATTTCCTAGACTTATTTATTTTTTCAAATAATAAATTACAAGTGCGTAGGCTTTCAGTATAGAAAATCTCTCTAATTTTACTAAACAAGGCCAGTTCTCGAAGCAGATATATTCCCTCGGGAAATTTGGCTCCAGGGATGGTGGTAGTTAATTCGGAAGCCCTTAATTATTAAAGCCAGAGATTTGCAGAACAAGATAGTAACCTGTCAGAAATATCCCATTCAGTAGTGGAATATCTTGGTATATCAAAAAACATTGATTAATGAGGAATAAATGAAATATCTTGATTCGTATAATTTTCGATGCTTTAACAGGTCATCGAATAAGTATCGTCCGAATTTCCAATAAATAAAACATATATTCACATTTAATTAAAGTTTAAATCATTAATGGGTTTTCCTTGATTATCTGTGACTTTCTCCCTTCTATTAAGAAGCTTATTACTACCCATATTAGTGTAGAATTCTTCTAGCTTTCATCCGAAGAACACACAAGTGTCAGTTTCTGAGCTTCAAAGGATTCTTTGATAATTCATGCCTTCACACATTACTCTCCATAAACTGAATGGATGTTTCTAGTCTCTTCAGTTTCTGAGCTTCAAAGGATTCTTTGATAATTCAAAGTTAGAATGGTCTTAATCGAGCAAATTTCAATTTCATTGTTCTCATGAATGAAATGTTACTATTTCAAAATGTGTCCACGTAAAAATAATGCTTAGCCTCCCTCGATTTCGTAATATGCTCTTTAAATTAAATTGAATTTTATTTAGACGAGGAAAAATTTGAACTGAACTTATGGGTTGGCATTGGGCGTTACTGGGAGCATTTTAAGGTATTTTTTAATTCGAATGAACAGATCACATTTCGTATTAATGTTAAGAGGTGTGCTGAAAGATATTGCTATTTTCAATAAGGTTTTCAACAACAGAGAAATTTAAATCAGGGGACAAATTATTATGCTTTATGGAATTTTGTGGAAAGTAAGACTAATCTTTGAGTATGATCGTTTAAAGAGGAATCGTGCCATTCTCTCAAATACCAATGAAAAATCATTTCAGTCGACAGTTCCGTAAAATTTAAAAGTTATAACCGGCGAAAAAAGAAACCACAACTACAGATGTCTTTTTTAGAAATCGAGCGATAATACTAGGTACTTAGTACTATCTACTTTCACTTCAGTTTCCGTGAAAATGAGGGTCGTATTTCAAAATTCAAATTCAATAGCAGGGCCAAAAAACCTCTCCTACAAAGGCTTGTAAAGATGCTGAAAAGCCCTTGAGGAGGGGTTCCTGCAACATCCCTACAATTTTCCATTCCCAGTTTTTTTTACAAAAATCTGGTCAGGCTTTGGAAAAAGGGGAGGGGAAAGGAAAGGGGAGGAGAGGGGAGGGTTATTTTCTACTGCTGATTGTGTCCCAAAACCCACCATCGGGTGTCTGTCAAACCTGTCAACCCTCGCGCACACACAGACACACAGAGAGCAAACCTGTCTCCTCGTGTTCTTGCCAAACTGTCCAAAATTTTACTGCCCTGTCCTCTCATTACCCGCTTATGGGGGCGCCAGAACGAGGGTTTTGGTTAAATGCTTCTACGTGTGTCTAGGCTGGCCAAGTGGGGTTGACATTTCCATGGATTGGCGTACTTCTTACGGCGCTTATTTATGCATTTATGTATCTCGAAATGGTTATTAGCGATTTAATGGAAGGCTAGAGGTAAATTGGCATTCTTTCCTGATGTGGAGGCCATTTATAAATCAAAAGAACCCACATTGGGGCACCAAATGGTTTCATAAGGTCATCTAGAGATTCCCCACCTTTGGTAAAGGGGAGGAGAAAACCGAATTTTCTCTATTGTCTTTCTTCCCCGATAGATCGAAATGGATACCGTACTGCCTGAAATGCCAGACACACCATAAGTTGTGTCCAAATTCTACATATTTTAGAATTTAAAGGAATTCAAAGAGCACTTCATAAATCTAGTAGCGTGGTGCATTTCAAAGGACACAATTTTGTTTTGCAGAACAATGAAGCTAAACCTGTAGATAAAATTTCATGATTTCAAGGAGGGAAACTAACGAGAAGCTGGAAACACCCACTCAGTTTATTGAAAAGAATATGCGAATAAAAGAAGAATGAATTTGTAGGAAATGGTTCGTGAAATTCAGTGAAAGCGACAATTTCACCCTCCAGTTGTGGTCAGTGATAATATGCCTCTTAAATCAGCAGCCGTTAAAGAAGGTTCTTTTGCTTTATCAGTGGAGTTGGAATTAGCATTCAACCCCAGTTTAAACTCTCATCTATTCATCGTCATTGTGAAGGAGTTGGAAAATTTCCAGAACCTAAAAAACTAAGAAATTCACAAATCCACAGTTGACATCAGCTCTCCTCACTTCATTCTCGTCAACTTTTTACTTCTTTGGATGGACCTATGATTGAAGATGAGAAATGGATCATCCTTCATGGAAATGTTAAGCATCGAAGACAGTGGCAGGGAACTTCGTGGGAAAAATATTCTCTTTTACATCTGGTGGAATTACTAAGGTGAATTCCACTTGGATTATTACATCAGCAATCGATGCCCAAGGTTACTGTCAGTGATTAGGCCGGAGTTTGAAGCAAGTTTTGAGAAGGATCAAAGAAATGGTGATGTTTCACAAGAACAATGCGGAACCTCCCCCGACACAGCAAGAATCGCGTCGCAAAAGGAGAAAATTCCTCATACACCTTAGTATCTCGACCTTGGTTGATTAGATAGCAGTCACATGTTCAAATATCTTTTACGTTTTAGGAAGAGATCTAAACTGGCATTTGTTGGTACTTTGTTTAATAAAACCGAAGGAATTAAAGATTACTAGGGTTAGTAAATGCGCTAAAAGATTTATGAAAGTCGCATATAATGAGGGTAGGTGCAGTAATTATCAACTATTTGTTTAAGTGTTACATTTAGTCAGTTGTTTCTTTAGTCAAAAATCGAAAGGAACCCATGTGAGAGCTTACTGAGTAAACAAGTTTCAAGCCATTTTTCACGGAAAAAATATTTTAAGTGCTCATGATACTCATAGATACAGCAAACAACTTTGTAATCATGGTTTCACTATGGTAACGGATTTATTGTCAATATTCCGTTTTCCAAATAACTAGTTTGCTTATTCACTATGCTTATAGGCTTTGATAATAGAAGCTGCGTTAACTTAAGAAAAGCACGGAGGATTTATTTTAAGGAATTATACAGATTAGGGATAATAAACGATCTTTAAAACTCGCAACAATGTACTTCTAAAGCATTGTTTTTTAAAAAAACTTTTACCTTTCAAAATGTAAGAAGAAAGTGCATGGTTAACAACTTATGGTTAGCAAAGATTTAAAATAAATAATAAAGAATATACGAGCACAATGCTTGATGCTTTAAGAGCTTCTGTATGTACAAAATTGAAATTACATCACAAAATAGATAAATTATAATATAGTATATTGCATTATAAATTAGTAAATTTTATAATCACTGAATTAATATTTCAACTCGACTTTTTTTAAATCTGCACTCCTCAAATCCTTGTCGATATAAATGTTATTGCTTTAAGGAAATCAAATTGTATGACTTGTTACAGTATCTACTTGATTAATGCTTTCCTGGTCTCTCTTCGTGAAAATATTTGGTATTTTCGTCGACTGGATGTTATCAAAACAGCGTTGAGCTTACTTCGCCAAAAGAGTAAAAATAGCCTATTTATTTTGCTCACAATATTGAAACGTTATTCAAAAAAATGAAAGCAACTTAATTGAAGCAATCTTTTTGCAATTGTTAATCGGGATTTATTGAGAACTAAACTAGAATAAATCACAGAAGTTTAACTATGTCTGAATAGTTCCAGAATTTTTAATAATAATAAAAAGTAGTCTAGCTGGTTTAATAATTTTAACATTATAAAACCACATTTTAGAAGGCTTTTTAACAAACTGAGATCAAAGAGCTTTTACAAGTTGTTTTACACGAAATAACTTAAATTAATTCAACATTCATTTATCTTTACTTATTCATGAGTCTGAGATAAATAAAATTCCATTTTTTCTTGCTTTTGAATGAATCTTCTACTGTCTATCTTTGTCGTTGTATACATCAAAAATTTTTGGGTTAAAATATACATTTCCTTTGCACTTGAAATAAAACCAGTCGCTACTTCGTAAATATATTTTGTGCATCAATCTAATTATGTTCTTCTGAAATGCAAATTTAGCAAAGTAATTGAATTCATTACCGTCTTCAGTCCTAGTAATCCGTTTCAAATAGAAGCCGCACTCAACCACCCCACAAGTTATTGTAAATTGACACTTTTTTCAACCTGCCAGGAAAGTGAAAGACTAAATGGTCACTGCAAAAGTTCTGACCGAATTTTACCTGTTTCAATTTAACGCAGTTTAGGGATTGTTTTATAATACCAGTTAACTATTTCCTATGTTTTATTGTTTTCTGTTAACTCAACGGGATCACATTTTGTTTTATAGGATAAAAAATAAAATTCTATTGATTAAAACCCTTCTAGCATCGAAGTACTCAGGATTCTTTTGAGGTTCATAATTTTTATGAGATCAAGAAAGAAAGCAAACTCAGCAGTAGCCGAAGAAGCGGCTAGAAATATTTACTCAATTTATGGAATGGGAGCCTGAAGGAGCTTTCACATTTATAATGGTGATGGAAAGCTCTTCAATTGATGGGAGAAAGTCATGGATCGTCAAAGAAGGTGCTAGCATGTTAGAGGTTGTAGGTTTAGCCACAATATGGGACAGTTGTAAGGCAAAGATTTTACCTGTTGTGAATTCTTAGCTAAAAGCCGAAGCTTTAGTTTTCTTTTGTATAGAGTCGCAACCAGTATTTCAACGAAAATGTTGTAGAATGAAAATACGGCGCCGTTTGGGTAAATGGCAAAGACGATAGACTCCCATTATCTTCTCCTCTCATCACATTTTCAAAAAAAGGCTTTTCTGTTACCGGATCTTTGTTCCCAAATCTTCACAGCGATGTCTCCAATGGAAAATAACGGACAAGAAGAAGGGGCAATTTTTGCTAATTTTTAAACAACTTTATCAGAGAGGAAAAGGAGGCGATGAATCCAGTTTCGAAACCGTCCTGAATAAGCACTGAATCAAATTCTAATGGTGGCAAAGTCTTTCTGGGGCGGCAAACGTGACAGTCGTATTTTTGGCAACAGCAGTTCCAAAATCTCTTCTTGACAACAAGAAAGGAGCTGGGGAAAGAACAAATGTGTGATTTTAGCTAAGAATGTAATCAAGCAGGGGCGAAGAGTATTTATGTGGTTTGTTACAAGACCTAAACTTTTTGAGCACCTCTGAGAAAGGAAAATTGTCTAGTTTTCACTGAACTGTGGAATGATCTAGTACAGTGTTAGGATATTTTAAAATGAAAATGTTACTCATCACCTTAGAATTTATACTAATTTTTTTGCGATTTCAAGTATTTTTCAACTAATTTTAACAATACTTTATATACAATTTTGTCCAGTAATCAAAACATGCGTGTTGCTTTAGTTTGAAATATTTATTATGCAATTATAATCCACAAAATCAATAAAGACTTTAGATTTTGTTTATTCATTGCCATTATGCTTGGAATAACGTGTTTGTTTCATCATTACTGAAACGCAGCATTATAAATATTTAACAATTTTACTGTCAATATTTGTAACCAAAATATTTGATGCTCTGTGATTTAAAACAACAAATAAAAGCACTGGGGAATGGTATTTAGACCGAATATGAATTAAAAATATACCCAAACCAATTCCGTTACTTTTAAGGAACAAAATTGTTTCTCCATTGGAAAAGCGGATTGGCGTTTATTTCCTTCCTCTTCTGATAATCAGTTTACCAATTTTCATATATGTAAATTGATTGTTCCCATGCTGTTATGTAACTGGTTTGTTTTGGGGATTCTGAAAGCTATCATAAAAATACATCAACTCTATATGATAACAACAGAGCTTATTTCTGCCACTAGCTTCCTTATGAACTAATTATCTGCTATTCAGTACTTATAGCACTAAATGTTTGATGAATAGCCTCGAACGAAAGAGTACAATTCTAGCTTGCCATACGAGCGTCAACAATTTGGCTCACTTGAATGTCTGACAAGTCCACCACTTTTATATGGTTATAGTAAACGAAAAACACTAAAATGTGTAATGTTTTGATTGTTTATAGAAGTTTCAGAGGTCATAGAGCCAAAATTTTAGGTATTTCCCCTATATCATCAATACCCCGTATATTTAAATTGATCGGCTCTGATGTGTGGCAAGTAGCCTACCTTTTGAAAAGTCGTCATATTAAAATTATTGTCGTTTGAAATCAAGACTGCTTCGCAGATCACCTGTTGGGTTTCGTCTTTCAGTATCATGAAATGCTGTGACGGCTGATTGGCATGTTGACGGGTGTATGGATAGGGAAGGTTGCGTTCGAGTGAGTCACGCTTAGTCTGTCAACCTTTCGACGATAAAAGCTCTGGACAACTGTTCAGAAATAAATTTAACTTTCACACCTAGAATTTGATTTGATTTTCATAAGATTATCCCCTACCGAAAGTAAAAACATTTTTTAAAGGTTCCGATTTTGATGTAGCCAATGAAACCTTTGACTGGTCGTTTTTTAACTAATTTCTGAGACTTTCAAATATCAAAAACGTGCAAATTTTAAGATGTTTTTGAAAAAAGTAACATTTAGGCTGATTAGTTCATATTTTAAAGCTTTCCTGTGAAATATATATGTTTTTGTACATCCAGAAGAAATGAAATATTCTCTACCAAAGCACCGTGCCTCAGTGTTAATAATCTGATATGTATTTTTTGCATGACAGTAAAAACTACGGCAATAAATATTTAATATGTATTTTTATTAACAAAGTGCTGTCAGATTGGTCAAAATAGGGGCATTTTACTGGAATGATTTATGTAAGAAAAATTATTGTAAAGTAATCGAAGCAAACATTTTTGTTGATTGATGTATCAAGGACTATCATGATTACTTCAAATTCATTTACATGATACATAGTTTAATATTGTTTATGCACATATTTAGTGCTACAAACTTACATTACACAGGTGGAAGCACCAAATAGACACAAATAGAAATATTTCAATTAGTTTCAGATTCAATCACCAACGTACGTTCCCACATTACCTGTGATTTTACTCAATCTATTAGCAGGATTTTAATACAATTATTCCAATGTTTGGCTGTGATCATTCGAGAAACTCACACATGTTGGTTTCAACCTCCTCCTGTGGCGTTTCGAAAGTTGTTTCTTCCAGATGGTAGCCCGTGGAGGGAGCAAGGTAGTCTAGAGAGCAATGTGGTTGATGAAGAATTTCCTCCAACCAGGTTCTTCAATCTTTTATGGCGTGATTCTCGCTGCGTATTGGGGTGGGTTCATGGAAGGTCCAGATGTAACATCATCACTTTCGATTCGATAGAGCAAGTTCTTGTAATAACCCTTAATACATGGTTTAAACGCTCTGACAACTGTTGGTAGATATGAATATTAAATGATGTCTTATTGCCTGGCAAAAATCGAGATGGATTATTCCTTTGCGATCCCACCAGATTAAAAGAAGAACATTTACCCATGAAGTTCCCTCCTCGGCTCTGACTGTCACATTTTAACATTTTACAGTGTTTATTTCTATTAAACTTAATTAATTACTCAACAAATTCCATTTAATTTATAAAAATGCAAAATTTAGACAGAACTTATGGGATGACCTAATATTATTTTACCTTATGTGATTTTGGGTGTTTTTTGCCAACAATTTGCTTGCCTGCTTTCTCTTGCTTGCTCCGCCTATGCAAAAATAAATCCTAACTCTAATTACTTATCCTACATAGACCCATTAGACACTCTAGGCAAAACACGGTTGATGGTCTGAAAACATCATCCATAGTCTTTGACGATGATGTTCCCCTCACTCATAAATCACACCCCATTTGTAAACAGGACACAATCCATGTAAATGACTCTCTTCCCTGTAAACGTTTCTACAAAGTACACAGATTTCCTGCATCTTTCTGATTAAATGACCGCTATCAGAATGAATAGTTTTGGCCAAACGGAACGTAGTGGTTAGGAAAATATTAATAAAACGTGTATTTGTTTAAATCTTCCTATCAAATGATAAACGATATTTCAGGGCCTCTCGTGACAACCTCCGAAGAAAAAATTATGGTTTGTTTTGAGCTCGGGAAGATGTTTATCTGCGATTGTGGCAATCACAGTCAAGCCATCAGTTTGTGACAGCGACAATATTATTTTTAGTACATTTTCAGTCATTTCCGAGAAATAGGAATGAATATAGATACTGCAGACAAATAATAGGCCTGAAATATATGGATAAATATCAAAACAAATCAAGAAAAATGATCATAAACTTTATTTTTGTAAACACCAAAAAGGGCATTTTGTTTCAACTTTTTTATTTCGTCGGTTTAAGTACGCAATAAGACATTCAGGAGTTTAATAGGTAAAAACAGAAATAGATATTTGAGGTCAGGAGGAAGGTCATTTTGTAGTGTTTTTCAAAAAACAAATTTATAAAATTTAACATGCTATCTATTTCAGCAAAAATGGAGGTTCTAAGCACGGTGCAAGGTTTAATACTGGATCAAAAGCACTGTTGGCATGGCAGTTATGAACCTTCCAGAAATGGATCCAGAATTCATTAATTTTTAGGATCTTTAAACATAATGTGTGTAATGCGTTATTTAAATATCGTTGTTGCACTCGGTGTTCAATTTAAATATCTGATTTCTCTATCATTTTCATAGGACGCTTACAATTGGAGATATTTGAATTCCATTAAGTGGCAATTAAAAAAACAGCATATTAGAAAATATTATCAAAGCGTAGTGATGACAACAGCCACAGGGTAGCAATTTTTAAAAGAACAATGCTGCGAATCCATTAAACCTTATTTCTTTTAGAGCAACATTGGAAAAATATCACGCAACACTTGTAGACTTCGTAAGTGAAGTGATTTGATTTCATTCTCTACCCTCTAAGAAGTCGGTTGACTAGTCAATTTGATGCCAAGATCAGAAAAAAAGTCTAGCATCAAATTTTTGGTTGCCCAGAGTTATGAAATTTAGTCTCTCTTGTATCCGGTAATCCTAGAAGCTCTGTTTAGATTTTACCTATTCCAAAATGAACAAAAAATACTCGTATTTCATGATGTCTAACAGAACTGAACACTGTTCTAGGGTGAGATGCATTTAAAAGAACAATGAAATTTAAATTTACTCAATTAAAACTCAGGCACTAAGTTTCCTTTGAGGCACGATGGTTTGCAGAACTATTCAGAAGTTAGGATTTCACCATCTATGAAGACGGCGATCGAAACAGCCCCTGAAGAAGATGGAATTGTTAATTAAGCTTAGTTCAAACCATTCAACTCTTCAACTTCGTAACATTGGACAAGCCCTTATGGGTACTTCACTAATTGGTTTACGAAAACAATTTCAGATCTCTAGCGACTAGCGAGAAATGGACAGGAGTAAGGTTGTGAAGGGGAAAGACCCAGGCCTCATGGGAAAAGGCTCCCCCAATTTCAATCTACTGAGGTTGTCATGGACAAATCCACTTAGAAATGTTACCTCCTAATGCGGAGACAATTAACGCTCAAATCTTCTGTCAGAAATCAGTGCGGCTTTTCAATCAGGCTTTGAGGAGGAAAAATTCCTGCTCCAGTGATTCGAAGCGGATTGACGGTTTTATGGTGATTATGAAGCATAACCCCAAACTGAAAGAGTCACGTCAGACTCCTTCAGACAGATTGTCATTATTGTTTGGAAAAAAAGCTCTTGAAACGCTACAGAAGAGGTTGAAATTGATGTTTGTGAGCTCGTTGTATCAAAACCAAAGTAATTTTTTCATTAATGAGAGTATATGTGCTTGTTGACTGATGTAAGCAACTCTTAGATAATCAGGGAAATGGCATAGATGATTTAATGTAACATTTGGTCACTAAAGGGATGACCTGATATGTCCTTATCATCCTGCAGTCCTAAACAGCATAACCAACCCCCGTTCTCCCCTCTGCACGATAAACCGCCTTGGTGGTGATGACGAACAAGACGAGGAATTTTCTGGGACATGGGAGCATGAGACATGCCGTTTTCGTGGGAGACGTTAGTTTGCTAGTAACATGAACCCCCTTCCTTCCCTTCTTCCTTCCTTCCTTCCTCCTTCCCCCCTCGTTTTACGTGCACGCTCGCGGGTTTTTAGTAGCTGCAACACGACTGAAAACAAGGACGGTGCTGATGCTGCTACCCCACCTTTGATGTCTTGCTTGAAAGCCGCTAAGCACCGGTTGCCGGTTGCTTGGTGGTTAGTTTGATAATCACTGGTACTTTCTCTGCAAAAGTTGGAAATATAATGGTCTTCTTGCACACTTTATGACAGCAACCTCAGGCACGATTTCTGAGAAACGTGTTTGTTGGTTGTGATTGCTGTGGGCTCAATCTGAATGCTTCCACAAGGTCATCCAATAAGTTCTTGAATATATAAATAATTGCAAAAAATAGGTAATTTAAGGTTTTTATAAATAATACGCTTTCACTAATTACCCAAGAATTTCATTCATTAAGTAACAAGTTTAGTAATAACTTCAATATAATGATATTCTTTCAGTTTTTTTTTAATTAGAAAAAATCACAAGTGGCAGTTTTGCAGCTTTGCAAAAGTTGTTTCTTTCAAATGATTTTGTAAGTTTTGTAACAAATGGTGGTCTCAAGGATGAGCACCATAAGTTTATTTCATATGGGTATCGAAGTTATTTCCACCGTTTATACCAGAATCACCCCCTGGTATGCGTTTCTTTAAACAAACATTTCTAGGGTAACTGATCCACCAAGGAAGAGAATCTAAGAGCGAGTATCTGCTACAATTGCAGATAACCGACTTATCATCACGCAGATCATTCTTAACGCTCCAACGCAGCTCAACCATTAAACACTATTCATTAGTTGGCAAATACAAGAAGTCTTTCTCCGCTCTCACACGCATCCTGAACATAAATCGCTTTCTTATTGCCACTTCATAACAAATAAATCCGCGTTATTGTCGGTACACGCTTTATTACCCATGAGCTCTTTATTTTACCTTTAAAAACGACTAATATATCGAAATGCACCTTCACATCCACAAACTCTACTTCGCAAAACTTTTTCTATGCTTTGTAACCAGTATGCTTACACAAAGAAAAATTTAATATTTAAGTCCTTCTGAAAAATAAAGTATAGTATATTTTTAGCAAACTAATATTATCTTTTTATGATCCAATTTGTATGGACATTCATAAGTAGCTCTAGATTATCTTGACTGTAAAAAATTAAAATCATTTTCAAATTAGCCCGTATTTTGTGTTGACTTATTTTCAGAGTTGAAAATTTTTCTTTTTTTCAATGAAACTTGATGTTATTTAACTGGTCAATTTTTGTAATTGCGCAAAGAGCAAGTGAATATATTTTTTCAGTGATCAATGCGAGTTGAATTCCTTCGTTCTAGAGAAGTAAATTAATAGTAAATGCCTTAAATAACGCAGGAAAGTTGGTGATTTATAGGGCTACATTCCAGTTTAGCCAGTTTTTATGCCTGAGATTATAGAATTTTTCGAAGCTTTCTATCTGAAAATGCAACCGTAAAACATCATTTAAAAACCAAGCACCCATATTGCTCCCACTGGCCATATCGTTTTCCATGAATTTTCATTTTTAATCATCAAAAAGCCTCTCTGATTCACCAGTTCCTGCGAATTCACCCCAGAATAATTCCCACACGCATTTAGGCCAGCCTTTTTGGCATTTGAAATTACAAAAATGGAGCCCCTAAGTTACGGGCATTTTGGGTAAGGTAAAATATTCTACCAGCTACGGACTCGCCCCTTTTTGCCTGATTCGACCTGTGCAAATCTGGTTTTTTGTTTAAATTCACCCGGCTGTGCACACATGCACACCTTGGCCGCAAAAAGGGTCTGTTGACGGGGAATGTGTTGAGTTGACTCACGCGCGCGTAAATCTCATATTGACTTTGAAAAATGGCGCCGATTTTCAGCGGGTTGCGAGGAGAAGGGATGGTCGGGAAATTGGGGCATGTGTGCGGTTGCAGGAATGATTCATACGGCGAAATCTCACAAAAATGTGTACTACCTCAACGCTTACATAGGTTGGATTTTTATATTTTACAGAGACCGAAAAATTAGTGACTGCGCTGCAGAAGTTACAAGGTCGCCCCAATAAATTCTGACCATATTCTGAATAAATTTAACAAAAGACCAAATGTTACACTTATTTAAAGATTCAATCATCAATGCACTTTCACTGATTACGAATTAATTCCATCTTATAACAAACGTATTTACACCCCTACTTATTGTAAAATTCTATTGGTTTCAATTCCACAAAGAAGTCGAGAATGTCATTCTTAACCTGGCATTTCCAGGGCACTTTTCCCAAAATGGTGTTGTAAATTGCGAAACAAATAGCACTGTGAAGAATGAGAAACGTAGTCGGAGATACTAAACTTATATGTTTATTGGTGTGCGGGGTAGTTCTGCATTGTATGATGAAATATCATGCCTTTTCGGTTCACTAGAGCAAGTTTTTCTTTAATTCCAGGTTATTCAAACGTCGAGCATAGATTGTTGCTGTATTGGGTGGCAACAATTCAGAGTGGGTTACCTTCTCAGCAGCTGTGGCTGGGGTCTTTCCCCCTTTTGCCACTCTGCCATTGTCTGCAACGCTTAACATTTCGATAAAAGATCTGTTGATGTCACGACGGCAAGAATGGAGACATTAGCAGATGTCAACTTGAGATCTGAGGTGATTGTTTTCAAACAAATCAGGGAGTTTGGCAACTTTTTGAAGTTTTTGAAGAAAAAAAATTGATGAGCTCGATTTTTATAGAAGCTTAAACGTCAATTCTAACTAAACTGATATGTCATGACAAGCTCCTTCGAGGACTACTACTTCAATAAACTGCTTATCATTAAACTTAATTGGATGTCGTCCGTTTCGATCCCCGTTACATATTCCTCTCCATTAACTGAACTAGTCTCCTTTCTTGAACTCATGAAGCATTATGTTTGTCAAATGGTCCTTCGGTATTTCCATGTTAACAGGGTTTTAATCAATGAAATTTTATTTAATGTTCCATGATATAGTATTTGTTTAGTTTAAATGCATTTTAGCGTAATAAGGACCTTATTAAATGCTCCTTAAATTTCTTTCAATTTAAAACAGTTAAAATGTGAATGGAACTTATGGGTCAAACTGATGTTTGCTGAGAATTAGTGGCAATGATTGATCCTGTGTCAGAGCAATGATAAGCAGGCATCGATAACTGAAGGTGGATCTATGAGACTTTATTCATAACCTAACTTTCTGTTCCATTATTTCAATACCACACTCAAACGATAGTTCCTTTGGCTCAATTTAAAGGCCTACGGCGGCTTCTGAAACAAAGGGCAAATTCGGCACTGTCTGATGGCACCCCACTCCCATCCATTCTTTCTTCTTTTTATGCTGAAATGGAGCTTGTGAATGAGATCCTTTGACTAATGGTCATTAATGCAAGTGCACCTTTGTTCAGTAACCATAGTAAATAACGGCCTTTTGAATGCGAAAGTCATTTGTGGTGTCAATGCTTTAATGCACTATACTTAAACAAAAAATCAATATTAGTACTACCGTAAAGTAAATATTGGTCCAAATATGATTTAAAATAGTTTTAATTTTATTATTTTAACCCTTTCTTAATTTTAAATGGTATTTTTCGATAATTCGAAAACTAAGAGTATTTCACTTAAGGGATTTTAAGTTGTTTAATAAACAATATTTTTTCAATTACCATGCTCAGAAATCGGGCTTAGAAATAAATCTAATTTGTCCAGAGAGTCAATCAAATTTGCACGCGTAAACTAATAAGAGTCCTAAGAGAATGAGTTGATTCGATAAGTTATGTCTAATTCAGTAAAAAAAGAAATAATAAATTTCTCATCTCATTTTCGCCTACGACGTGTAGACTGTTCTGATAAACAGAGAATGTAACATTTCTTAAGAATACCACAAAACAGCTAAAAACAAACCTCCAAAGCCTATCAACAAACTTTGATGTCTTCAATCATCAGTAAGATAAAAATTGTAAACAAATTTTTCAGCTAGATTTCTAATAGTAAATCTCACTGTAATACGTGTAATTGTTGCAAAACAGGTTTCTTGGAATGTTATAGAATGAGAAAGTCGCTTTATATAGTTGATAAGATGCCTTCCTCTTGTGACAGCATAATACAGTTGAATTGGCATTTGCAACTTGAAAGAAGGTTCAAAGACCTAGTCGTATGTTCTCAGAACATCTGGGAATATCTTAGCACTCGAGAGTGTGGTCAGGACCTAGGTTGTCAGTTAATGCTAGGCTAAAACCTAACTGGAGAATATCCTCTAGCTCCGTGAAAGAGAAGCCACTAAGTAGGACAAGATGGAGAAGATCAAAGCAGATTTTAGTGGACCTGTCGTTAAACTTTAATCTTGCTAAACACGGGTCATTTGGGAATTCGGTATGGTCTTGACTTATCTACTACCAAGTACAGGGGATAGGCAAATTAGTTGAAACACCAAACAAGTCGGCATAGTAATATCTGAACTTGTTACAAACAACCAAAATTTGAAGTATTTTAATGGTTGTTTCTAATTATTTTTTGTCATTTGGGAAGAGGAACGTTCCATTGAAGTTGAGCATCTTCAACTACGATTCTCAGACCACCTCAGGCTCATTACTGATGGAAATTAACAGGTCTTTGCATTCATTGTTCTTGCTTGTGAGAAATGAATAACTAATATTTCGTAGTGAAGATTATTGGTGCAATAGTCATTAAAAGCAATAATTTATTGACAAAACGATGAAAAGAAGGAGCAGATATGCAGGGATGGGTCTACAAAGCGTATTTGTAACTTTGAAATAGCAAAATTCAAAATGTAATTATTACCTTTACACAGTATTAAGCTCAAATATGGTAGCGCGAACATTAAAGGTTTGCATAAAAGCTCCTTTCAAAGTTTGCTTCATCATAGCGTCCCGTGGTCAATTCTTTAGACGCTTTTACAAAGTACCAATTTTCCAAGGCATCATAGGCTTCTGGTTGAAAGTCCGCATGGAACTTGTTGGCAAGTAGGTGAGGGACACTTTTCAGAAGGCTGATGTGGGGTGACCCGAGGATGCACACATTTCTAATGTACTTTGTGTAACAAGGCACCGTGTAGTCAGCCCAGATGACAAATTTCGCTAAAAAGCCAAGATTCACCTCCTCTCGGGGAAAGGGAGTGTGTAAACATGATCCTGGAACCCCCAAATTAGGGTTACATGCAAGAACACCGAAGTAGGATTCATCAGGATTCGAGATTGCTCTGTGTCTCAAATGTAGGTCCCTGATTGGTGCGATTCTTTCACCGAAAACGGCTTCGTGCATAAATTCCCTTAGAAAGGCTCCATACAAGCTACCCTTGTACCAAGTGGCCTAAATGGAAAACATCACAAAGTCTCAACTTCGGCTTACATTAAGCGGAAGGATTCGCCCCTTTGTTCTCTTCATAAATTGTGCCATGGAATGACATTCCACTAGGTTGGATCCATTCAGGGCCTTCATGGCTGCGATTACTCGAGGTTGTTTTGAGAGGAAACTCCTGGCCAACGATATTGAGGAGATATCTCCACGTGGGATGCCTCTTCAGAGCCATTTCCCCACAGAGAATCTGAGGCTGCAGTACACTCTCCGTGCCCCACACAACGTTGATGCGTTGGTGGTACGGCACAAGCTCCACGTTGTGTCCCGAGGCATCTGGCCAAGCCTTCCAGAGCCCTGTAGAAGGGGTCGGGAGATTTTGCGTCTGCGTGGATGCAGTAGTAGTTGTTCTCGCGGTAGAACATTCGCAATAGCCGCGCGATTTGCAGAAGGTCCTTGTGCACCACGAGGGTGAATGCGTGATCCATGTCTCCATCACGTCCGTGGACAATGGGCATCGCCTCTCTGAAGCTCCTGCTGGCAATGTGAATGGGAGAATCCACCTGGGCAAACAGTGCTTCCGAGTTATTGGCGTTGAACAATGTGGTAGTAATGGAGGGCACAGTCAATAATCTGAAAAGAATAAGCACTGCAAATGTGACCAAGACCAGGCTACCAAGTCGAATACATTTGCTCAAGAAAGGCATTTCGGAGCGACTCATCAGAAAACGTGCTCAGGTGTGAAGCGTTTTACGCTCTTAGACTCAGTGATAACGCAAAGCTTTGATGATGACATTCGCCTTGAATGCTGATTGATTGTTGAAAACACTTTGCTCTATTTCAAGTCGCCTCTAAGTGGAATCACACAAATGATTTCGAACTAGAATTACATCGTAGTCAGCACCAATTCAAGTTAACTTGAACACTTTAAGTAATTAGTTGGTCTTCTATATTGTTGGGGTTCGTAAGAAGATATACGGGAATTCGACAAAATAGTGGAAACACCTTAAAAATCAACAAATTGTTTTTTTTACGTGGTGGTAAATATTTGTTTAAATGTAGCATCTGGACACTTGTTGTTTATTCGAAATTCGGGTAGAACCTAGAGGAGTACCTGGTGTTGAACATAAGTTGAAGGACATGTAAAACGAAGGATTGCTCATCGTGTGACTCATAAACTGAATACCAGTGAGCACGCATTGATAACTGAAGCCTCACGTATCGAGTACATTGTGACGAATAGACTTCCTTCAGTTTTTCCTTGGAAGCCCTTACGAGGGGAGTTAAAATACAGTGGTTGGGCCGAATTGCGCAACCGCCCTGAAAAAATCCACTGCATATATCACTTATAATATGATGTAGTTCCACCGTTGGCAGCAATTACAGCCTCGATTCACACATTCCTCAGTTTAAACAGTTAAAACAGCTCCGAAGTGATTGTAGGAGCCATGGTCTTGCAACCATCTCTAACAAATCCATTTTAGAGAGTCCGATGGTCTCACACAGCCAACGACTTGGACTTCCGGCCTGACCTCTGCTCCGCTGGGGACGTCTTCCTTCCCTTTCGAAGGCGGCAGTCATTACCTTTGAGGCCGTACCTCATGTAACCCGAAGCATTCGAACAGTTATTGCTACACTAGCGCCTGCCCTACGGGCACCAACAGTTTGGTGGCCTCTTTGAAAGTCCGAGACGTCTGCCATTTCTATAAGAAAATAAACAATTTTTGAGTATCTACAAAAAACTAAATGTTTAAACACCCTTTTAAAGATGATGGCGACGCAAATCGACGTCTTTCGTGAATATTTCGTCCTCAAAGATGAGGTTGAACTTTCGAGACTGTGATGAAAAATCACACCTTATCCATTATTTAGAACTGGTCTTTTTGCCTTAATTGCTAATTATATTCTAATTAAAAAAACAAACTTCAATTATCTCTTGCTAACTGAAACCATTAATGCATTAACCTTCCCTGATAATTATAGAGGAATATCATTTTGCATTTTGTAAAGTATATCAGAACAACAACACGCTTCCGAGACAGCACCATTATTATGCCAGTGTCCTAATGCACACCTCAATTTGACTGTGTCAATGCGCGCTTTGCGATTTTGTGTTAATGCACTTCTCGAACTGACATGCTTGTGCTTGTATTAATTTGGTCGCTTTCCAACTTGTCACCACTCGTAAAAGTGACTGCCTGAAAGCGGCGGCGGAGGAGTGCGAAGTGGGCTTTACTCATCAATTTGAGATGCTTTTATCCTCTTTGCCTCCCCTCTCCTGGGCAATTTTTTCCCACCCGCGTCTCTGCAGCACTCAAGAACAAATGAATTTCTTTCGGTATCGCATTCTCCTTTCTTCTCTCTTCGTTTAAGTGATTCATCTTGACTGTGTGTCTAAATGGCAGACTTTTGAGGAGGGTTTCAAGAAGTGGTTTTTGAGTGGGCTCGATGAAATTAAATGTGCAGCTAGTCATCAAAAGAGTGATGAGAGCAAGTGAAGGGCGGTATATCTTCTTCCAATTAAAGTGATTCATTCAATTCTCTGAGTGGTTAAGTTATCGTCACCTACACAGGATGCTCAGGAAAAATTCTGTTAGTCCCATCTGAAAGGAGCTAACTGCAGCACTTTGTAGAAATGCACCAGACATTGAAATTACACTGCTGTAGTCAAAGAGTTTCGCTAAGAAATGCCGCTGCTATTAGCGACTATTGCAAGATCACTTCCAGTTCTCTCTGGGGGAAGGTCTCAGCTAAGTCTGAAAATTATTTGTCGATTAACTGGCCCTTTGCAATAGAAACGGCACAGCAATTAGCGCCTCTCTCAATTACAGCTCCCAATGCATCAGGTCACCCCATAGGTCACCCAAATTTAGCAGAGCTTAAATTAAACAAAATATGAAGGGCATTTTTTAATTTCTTATGGCGCTTATTGTTATTTTTACGATTAATTACATTTAAACGGATCAAAATGTGCTTTAAATAATAATAAAATTTAAACTTGTTTGATTCATAACATGCTGACTTGGAAGTACTCAATAATCGCATGAAAGCGTAATGTTCCATGAGTTCTAGAAAGGCAAGAGTAGCTAACGAAGTGCCTAGAAACATTCACTCTGTTTAATAAGAAAAATTGCGTGAATAAAAGAGCTTGCAGAACATAGTTTGCGAAATTCAGTGGAAGTGGAGGGAATTTTACCCCTTACAAAGATGGGAATCATACCGGACAAAGTCCATTTGAACTAGATGACAAACTTCTTGGAGAAGCGACCCTTGAAGAAGCTTATCCTGCATTGTCATTCTGGTGAGATCGCCAAGGATTAGCCCACCTTCAGTTTTCACTATCTGATGCAGTAAAAAATAATAAAAATTTCAAGAAATCTTTTTTTGTGAAGTAAGTACGAAGCAGTGGTTTTTGTTGGGTTTCTGCATTATTTTTTGTTCGAAATTTATCTTGAGTAAGTTTGTTGTCAGTATGATTCATATAGGGACTGTCATCTTCCCATCCGCATCTTCTAACGAGCACCAACAATTGAGGATATCCGTTTTAATAACCACCATTACTTTCGAAGTGTCTCAAAGCACCAGACTCATCGCAAACTTGACGAACAGCTGCCATCAGCAAGAAGGAATGCACTAAGTTCTCTCTGCCTATTAGCCAATGATCCCCAAATTTAATTATTATAGAATCTGAACATTTGGTCAATTTATTAAAATTTCGAATGCATCTTACTGAATGACCCGGTAGATGGCTTGTTAAGATTATGGGATGTTCTAATGTGTCCAAAACATCGTTACGTGAAATTTGGTTGATAACCATATTTGTTCTTTCAAGACCTCTTTTAAAAGAGAATAAACAAATAAATAATGTTGAGTCAAATCGGTTTTGGGTGTTTAAATTAGGCAAGTATTCGTTTTGTACTGAAGGAAAGAAGTAAGCTTACTAGTAATTTATTATATAAATATTTGCCAATCGAAATTTATGCGCTGAGGTGCGAGCCTTCACAGCACACGGCTTCTAAAACATTCCGATCTATATCTTCTAATGAACCCCAACAATAGAAGATATCCGGTATGCCAAACAGCCCCACCTTCTCAACATTTCGAAGTGACTTTCAATTTTACCTTGACGCAATTCGAATTCAAGGTTGTTTGTGTGATTATGCCTTTCTGAAACTGGAGATCAAGTGGGATGAGATCAACAGTCCATCAGGTTATAAGGGAATGCAAACGTTGTCACCGCCTCTTTCACTGAGCAACTGAAAGATGCTCTTCTCGCGGAAGTGTATTTGCCTTGGTGGCTTGCTCTTCACCACATTTTTCTGATTTTTCTCCTAAAACCATAAACTCCGCCCTTCGTTAACCACAATACCACATTGTTTAACGCCAATAACTCAGAAGCGCTGTTTGCCCAGGTGGATTCTCCCAGTCACAATGACTGCAACAACTTCAGAGAAGCAATGGCTCTTGTCCACGGGCGTGACGGAGACATGTTACAGAACAGAAAGATTACTAAAATAATTAGTAAGCTTTTTAATATATGGAGAGAAGTAAAAGATAATCAGAAAAAGGGCACTGATGATTAAAATTTTAATTAAATGCAAAATTTGGTTACTTGTTTTATTTAATAAAATTTCGGATAGAACCCACTGAATGACATGATAGATGTGGCTAGTTAAGGTTAATGGAATGTTCTGCTGAGTTCAAACATCGGAGCTGACGAAATGGCTGAAAATCATAATCACTCTTCCAAAGAGCCTCTTAAAAAGAATAAATAAATCATGATTAATCGAATTAGTCTTTTAGTTTGTATTTTCCCTACAGCTTCATAAACAAGTTAAGAATAATAAAGATTTCAAAGATAAAGTGTAATTTCATTGAAAATACGCAGAATAAATGCAGTTTCATAGGTCAATAGAAAGAAAAAAGCTTATTGGTATTTCATTAATTAGTTATTTGTCTTTTTTTCTAAATTTATTGCTGTTAAAGTAATTATCCTATTTCTTATTTTACATCGTGCTTCACAAAGGGTATTTTATTCCCAAATCCACAGGGGTTGATCAAAATTTTGGGAACTGCTACCATTTTGGCATCATAACATTGTAACAAGTTATATACAATTAAAACATGACATATTACAGTGTTTTTTGTTTACCAGTCTGTAATTTGATATGTGTATTTAAGTATGTGTTTTTGTAGATACTCAAAAATGTTTATAACCTTATAGAAATGATAGACCTCTCGGACTTTCAAAGAGGCCGCCAAATTGTTTGTGCCCGTAGGACAGGCGCTAGTGTAGCAGTAACTGTTCGAATGCTTCGGATTACATGAGGTACGGCCTCAAAGGTAATGACTGCTGCCTTCGAAAGGGAAGGAAGACGTCCCCAGCGGAGCAGAGGTCAGGCCGGAAGTCCAAGTCGTTGGCTGAGTGAGACTATCGGACTCTCTGAAATGGATTTGTCAGAGATGGTTGCAAGACCATGGCTCCTACAATCACTTCGGAGCCTTGAGGAATGTATGAATCGAGGCTGTAATTGCCGCCAACGGTGGAACTACATCTTATTATAAGTGATATATGCAGTGGATTTTTTCAGGGTGGTTGTGCAATTCGGCCCAACCACTGTATTTTAACTCCTCTCGTAAGGGCTTCCAAGGAAAAACTGAAGGAAGTCTATTCGCCACAACGTACACGCTGTGTGAGGCTTTGGTTACCAATGCGTGCTCACTGGTATTCAGTTTATGAGTCACACGATGAGCAATCCTTCGTTTTACATGTCCTTCAATTTATGTTCAACACCAGGTACTCCTCTAGGTTCTACCCGAATTTCGAATAAACAACAAGTGTCCAGATGCTACATTTAAACAAATATTTACCACCACGTAAAAAAAACAATTTGTTGATTTTTAAGGTGTTTCCACTATTTTGTCGAATTCCCGTATATCTTCTTACGAACCCCAACAATATAGAAGACCAACTAATTACTTAAAGTGTTCAAGTTAACTTGAATTGGTGCTGACTACGATGTAATTCTAGTTCGAAATCATTTGTGTGATTCCACTTAGAGGCGACTTGAAATAGAGCAAAGTGTTTCCAACAATCAATCAGCATTCAAGGCGAATGTCATCATCAAAGCTTTGCGTTATCACTGAGTCTAAGAGCGTAAAACGCTTCACATCTGAGCACGTTTTCTGATGAGCCGCTCCGAAATGCCTTTCTTGAGCAAATGTATTCGACTTGGTAGCCTGGTCTTGGTCACATTTGCAGTGCTTATTCTTTTCAGATTATTGACTGTGCCCTCCATTACTACCACATTGTTCAACGCCATTAACTCGGAAGCACTGTTTGCCCAGGTGGATTCTCCCATTCACATTGCCAGCAGGAGCTTCAGAGAGGCGATGCCCATTGTCCACGGACGTGATGGAGACATGGATCACGCATTCACCCTCGTGGTGCACATGGACCTTCTGCAAATCGCGCGGCTACTGCGAATGATCCACCGCGAAAACAACTACTACTGCATCCACGCAGACGCAAAATCTCCCTATTCCTTCTACAGAGCTCCTTCTACGGACTCCTTCTTCAGAGCTCTGGAAGGCTTGGCCAGATGCTTCGGACACAACGTGGAGCTTGTTCCTTACAACCAACGCATCAACGTTGCGTGGGGTATTGAGAGTGTTCTCCAGCCCCAGCTTCTCTGTGGAGAAATGGCTCTGAAGAGGCATTCCACGTGGGGATATCTCCTAAATATCGTTGGCCAGAGGTTTCCTCTCGGAACAAACCCCGAGACAGTCGCGGCCATGAAGGTTCCAAATGGATTTAACATGATTGAAACTTACCCCATACTCTTGTACTCATCAGGACTTGGCATTTGACGTACAGAGCAACTCGGTTTCCTGAAGAATTCTGCCTCCACCATCTTGTATGTGTTCCGGTAGCGTAATTGTACGCCTCAACTCCAAATGTTAAAAATATGGACGTTTTGGCGAAATTCATCATCTTGAATTACTACAGGTTACCCTGCTTCAGAAAGTTCTTTCAAGGTATATGCAGCCTCGGCTCGCCCCACATAAATTTTCTGAAAACTCTCCCCCATCTACTTGCAAGTGAATTCCATTCTGACTTTCACCCAGAAGCCTACGATGCCACGGAAAAGTGGTACTTTGAATAAGTGGCAAAAGAAAAGACCACTGGACCCTATGATGAGGAAGCGTTGACACCAGTCTTTATTAGAACCGTCAATATGAACTCCACCATATTTGATCTTAATATCGAATAAAATAATTAATAATTTTGAAAAAATTCTATTTTAATTGTTAAACCTTGTGTATTTCATGTACATTTTGCAAAACATTCCCGTTATATATTTGTTTCGGAGTTTGAACAAACTTAGAGGTTGCAAACGATTATCTTTATAATTTGAGCAGTTTAATTTATGATTTCTAAAAACCTGCACAGCAAGTTAGAAAATAGATAAATCTCATTCTATTTTGTACAGAATTTTTGTTATTGTTTAGCCCTTTCAAAATATGACCTTAAACGACTCGATACAGTTCAAATAGTGTCCTTGAAGAAAACTTAATAATGAAAATCTTTTAGGAAATGTTACTATTATTATATGCATTTTTGTATCTTTCAACGTGGTACAAAGACGTTTGCAAGTACTGCAACAATCATTCGAAGAAAATAAATCGCTTATTTCATAAATCTATCACGCATGAGGCTGTACTACTTTTTGATGTATTTTATGAAATGTATGTCAATAAACTGCTGTTCAGATCAAGAACAATGTTTCAACTATGTAATCATAGAATGTCCATTTGCAAAAATGGCACCTGAATTTCCCTGCCCCGGAGCATCCAGACACAGATTGAATTACTATGAACAATACGTGACTCTATGATGGAGCTTAAGCAACCCTTTGTTTCAAATAGGCGCGTTTAGTGACCTCCACTTTGCAATAAAGAAGGAAACTCTAAGCACGTGTTCGAGTGTTTTCGGTAAAATCACTCTCAGTTTTTCATATGACACTTTCAATTGCATCGTTCATTCAGGCAGTATTATCGATGCCAGAGGTTATATCTTCCAAAAATTGTAAACATATTTTTTGTTGCCTTGACAGTAGTTTTTTGTTATTATCTCTGTAATGCGTAAAGTCTTTTTAGGTTGTTAGTGGCTCGTCAAAAAACTTTTAAGTTACAACGCGTCCTGTCTCTTGTGGCCATTATCTAGGGTTAAGTAAACAAATCAGACTATTCGGGTATCGTAGAACCTAGCACTTTATAAAACCACGAAAATTAATAAAAATTATCGCGTTATTGGAGACATGGAGTGGAAAACATTGATATAAGGGATAGAAAAATAAATGTCCTGTTAAATATTTAATCTATTAAATAACCAGTGGCAAGTTTTGAAAATTTCATGGTGCTGGGTGCGTTTTTAAGCAAATTCAAGTAACTAGGATTTTTTCCATTCCCTATTGTTGATTTCCATAGATAAATTATGTTTGCTACCACTTTAAAAATAGGTTGAGAAAGCATTACAACTAATCTAATCTGGGTGCTTCCGAATGTACGATAAACAAATACAAGATGATTTGAAAGTGACGGAAAACTGTTGAGATTTCTGGCTGCGGGCTGATAGAACTCAGAAATGTCGGGAGTCGTTAGATATAACAAACCGAAAATTAGAAAGTAAATTGTAGATATTATTTTGTAGTCATTCGTGATTTAGCAACATTTTGACTACGTGACAGTTTTACGTATCTCATGACTCAGTGTTTGATCCGTTTAAGATCTATGGGGAGCTACAATCAGTTGTATATCTGGCTCAACCATAACTTTCTTATATCCTTTTAGCAGAGCCACAGATAACGAAAACAAACGATAGAAAATATATTACTACATAATTTAAATTGACATATGGTTCCAGAACTGCTGAATCCACGTCACCAATAACGTGATGAAATGTCCTGTAGGTTTAGTTGAAGACATGCTCGAAATGAGCAATCACTTTTTCAACTTTGGTCTTGGTATTAACTTTCCACCCATCGATAGTATTTGTCATAGTATTTGTCATATGAAAAAATAAAAATGTTCTCATCTGAAACACTCAAACATGTATCTGGAGTTTTTTCTGCATCGTGAAACGGAGGTCACCGAACGCTCTTATTCAAAACAGAGGGTTGTTTAAGCTCCAGTATGAAGTTTCATATTGCTCGTAATAATTGAACCCGTGTCCGATGGCCAGGGAGCAGAGGAATTTCGGAGCAAGTTTCGCAGTTGGGCATTCGATAAAAACACCGTTGCAACACTGTTCTCAATCCATGTAGAAGCCCAATGTCATGAATTTCATCAAAATACATTTAAAAGTACTGTAGCAACTTCAGACGTAGTAAAATAGCAAAAGATATTTGGCCGAATTTAGATGATTCTCCAAATTATGGGGGTTTGGTAATCGCTGAAAAATCAAAAATACATTTAGGAGTAACATTATTATTACTTCTTCAAGGACAGTATTTGAAATGCATCCAATCCTAGGCTATCATAGGTCGAAAGGGCTAAACAAAAGTTCTAATGCTCTAAATACTGCCATTCACTATAAAATCCTTGATTCAGAAAGTTTTTTATTTAACCGTTATAGTGACACATTTCTGCGATATGCCATTTTGTTAAAGGCAGTTCTTAATAAATTTGGCTACTGGGCTATGTAATTTATGAATTTCTAAAAGAACACTAGCACGGGTCCTACAGTTCTAGACACCCTGTTTGATATAATTTAATTATGGTGACGGGTTGTTGAGTCGTTATGATAAATATAATTTTATATCCTCGGGTTTGAGCGTTTGGGTGTGGTTGTCATCATAAATTATAACTGCACACAACCAATGGGTAGCCCCACTAATTTGTGTTTTGTGTGTGTAGCATTTTAGCTTATGTACAAAAAGTTATAGATTTATAGCAAGTGGTCAACGGCCCTGGTTCAGAGGCTCGAGGAAGTTTTGTTAATAGGTTATAGAATGTTACACAATTAGGCATAATATTATGTTCAATCCCCTCCAGTTGCTCGCATGAAATAAAAAAAAAATAAAAGCTAATGGTTTGGAACTATGTATATTAGAATAAATGGCAACTCAATTTCATAAGATAAAGTGGAGAAAAAAGCAGTCTCAATGACTATTTATTTTCTGCAACTAGGGCCCAGTTATGACTTTACAAATGGTGCATGAAACCTAAAGTTTATTAAATTTATAAACCAGTTCCATAAATGTTCATAATAAACTTTTCGAGCTTTTGAAACTAAATGTGATGGCGTGAACACTGACGGTTTGCGTAAAAGCTCGAGTCAAAGTTTTTATCATCATAGTGTCCATTAGTTTCTTCTTTTGCTACCTTTTCAAAGTACCACTTTTCCAGGGCATCGTAGGCTTCTGGATGAAAGTTTGCATGGAATTTGTTAGCAAATATATGGGGAATAGCTTTGAGCACCGTAACATGTGGCAAGCCGAGGATGCACAGGCTTCGAACGTACTTTGTGAAGCAGGGTACCTTGTAATCGTTCCAAATGACGAATTTTACCAGAAGGCCCATATTTTGCGATTCTTTCATCGAAAACGGCTTCGTGCATAAATTCCCTTAGAAAGGCTCCATACAAGCTACCCTTGTACCAAGTGGCCTAAATGGAAAACATCACAAATTCATCAACTTCGGCTTACATTAAGCGGAAGGATTCGCCCCTTTGTTCTCTTCATAAATTGTGCCATGGAATGACATTCCACTAGGTTGGATCCATTCAGGGCCTTCATGGCTGCGATTATCTCGAGGTTAGTTCTGAGAGGGAACTCCTGGCCAACGATATTGAGGAGATATCTCCACGTGGGATGCCTCTTCAGAGCCATTTCCCCACAGAGAATCTGAGGCTGCAGTACACTCTCCGTGCCCCACACAACGTTGATGCGTTGGTTGTAGGGAACAAGCTCTACGTTGTTCCCGAAGCATCTGGCCAAGCCTTCCAGAGCTCTGTCGAAGGGGTCGGGAGATTTTGCGTCTGCGTGGATGCAGTAGTAGTTGTTCTCGCGGTAGATCATTCGCAATAGCCGCGCGATTTGCAGAAGGTCCTTGTGCACCACGAGTGTGAAAGCGAGATCCATGTCTCCATCACGTCCGTGGACAATGGGCATCGCCTCTCTGAAGCTCCTGCAGGCAATGTGAATGGGTGAATCCACCTGGGCAAACAGCGATTCCGAGTTATTGGCGTTTAACTGAGTGGAGGAGAGAGGACTGATGTTCCACGAAGGAGTAGTAACTGATTTTAGAAGAAGAAAAAAACATGACGCAGGCGAATAGGAACAGGCCACCAAAAGGAAAACAGTTCTTTGAGAAGCGCATCCTTTAGTAATTCGGCAAAGTGATAAAATGAAATAACACTGCTCACTTTCGCATTTTAAGCTGATCGAATGTTAGTAGTTCACGTATCACTCACGCTTGTTTTTAATTTATGTGAATACTCATAAATAAATTTTCTCTGAATCGTGGCAATCGAAATTAAAATATGTCGGGATTTTCTCCAGTTTTCTCTAAAATTTTCAGTAATCTCAGGATTAAATAAATGATAAGTGCGACAAAATTATGGTTTACTGAACTGAACTTCAGTTGAAATAACCTGTTTTAAATCAAACTAACGATGCGCACTTAGTTGCGTTACACTCAGATATCGAAGCTATGCTTGGGAATCATCAGCTGCTCTTGCGAGAGAACTTGGTGAATTCGTTCTTGCTGATGGCAGCTTTTTGTCAATCCCGATGCCTTTGATGCTGCCTATTTCTCATTCGTCTTTACAATATCCATTAATGATAATTCGCATAGCTGATATCCTGTGTTGTTGGATTGCCAAGTGTAACGGAATGACTAAGTCCGTTGCTAACTTTACCTTATGCATAGGTGGTTAATTCACTGATATGACTCTAGATACTTAGTTAAATATGCGTTTGTACTTTCTGGGCGTTTCGCCTTTTGTGGTCGATTGTCCTTCATGATATAACTCGACGTACAGCTTTAGGATACACAAATGGCTTCGCAACACTGGGAAGAAATACTCTCGGTTTTGGCTAAAAACTAAAAATTCTAAAGAGTAACCCAGAGAGTACCTCATGACAACACATCATTCGACCGTTTCGGCCTCTAGCTGCAACGACTATTAGGAACTCCTGAAGTAAAATCTTAAATTCTTATAGTTTCACCAAGGCGACTTCTACATCTACAATGTCTTAATTATGTTTCTTAATAAGCAATTAGGAATTGTATCCTCCTGAAAAAACCTACAGATCCTATGTTCTAAGAAACTGCTAGATATTTATATTCAGCTTCTTAAAGTTGCTATGGAGCCTGGAGAGTCTACAAACTCTGCTCGGAATTTCAGTTCAGTTCTTTGTCTTATCAGAATCTGGAAAGTCATGGTTCTCCTAGACGACCGTCAACGAGTTAGCTAATGCCTTCGTACGACATCAGAATGTAGTTACAATTTGAAAAATTAGTGCTTAAAGTAAAAGGCTTATTATTCCCTACAAAAAGACTCAGAATCGACCTAGAGGAACTGGAAACGTAAGTCACCGTACAGCAAATGTTGAGGAGAAATCCATTTCTGAGGGGACTGCTCGCTTATCGGCAGATTCCTGGATAAGCCTCGGAAGACCGAGACTGCAGCACCCAACAATTAATGTCACCAGTGTTTCTAGCATTCCATTACCACTATTATGGTAGTTAATTTGTCGGTTAAGAGCTAATAAGTCCCACAATACGGCATATTCCGAAGGATAAATCTGCTCTGTCTCAGATTCTCTCTCAGATGTAGTGTCTCTTCCCATTCCAAGTGCGACGGAAGAGGAGGCGAACGGACGAGAGCATTTATCGGTACTTGGCTAGAAACGCATGCTTTTGCGTATGTTTATGAGGTGAAGGAACACTCGGGCATGACTCTAACTTCGGATAGCGACGTTTAAGGCCTGGTAAGAGCTTAAGAGCATGATAGTAATTGAGCCGTAGAGACTGCATAACTGACGTCAGGCCTCCACTTCACACCTCCATAGCACGTTTTTTGGTTCAAAAAGAGAAGCCCGATATACAGTTGGTCTACAAAGTCAGCCGGTCGGGAAGGGAAAATTACGACTCGTCTACAATTTGTCGATGCTGAGTGAGTCCCTAGTGTCGTTAAAATCGACAACAGGGATTGGACAAAATGGTAGAGACACTCAACATTTTGGCATCATATTTAAACATGTTAAAAACAATCCAGACTTTGAATTTCGCAAAATTCGTGACGGTCGCCTTTGAAAGAGAAGGAAAAACGCCGACTTCAACAGAGAAGCAGAGGTCTGGCCTGAAGTTGAAGCTGTTTGAGAGGGACTGTCGGACTCTAAATCGAGTTATAAGAGAGGATCGAAGGAACACGGCTCCTAAAATCACTGAACAGAACTCCTTGTCGGGAGCTACACACGGGAGCCGGGTTCCACCACGGATGAACTGCAATTCAAAAACCTCTGCTCTCAATGATGAATGGGAAAATGTGGTTTTTTTTTTCTGACGAACAACCGTTTGCTACCTTATTTCCAACCTCCGGCAGGCGAATGTACGTTTAAAGACTGCAGAAAGAAGTATTTAGTCCAAACCACTGCCTTCTTTCAAGAGTAAAACATGACGGAGTTGGTCTGGGGTGATGATCGGGGGGCTACTCTCTGGAAGTCCGCCGCATGGCCAATGATTTCCCTTCATCGAAGAAGAATTAACAGCCCAGATTTCTGAGGAATTTTGGGCGACCAGGCTCATCTTATGGTAGTTCAAGAGCCGTTTCCAGAGGGCAACGCCGCCATCTTTCAAGATAATATAGCACGTGGAACATTCCACTGAAGTTGAACCTTTCATCTGGCCACCGCGATCCCCGGACATCAACCTCACTATTGTGCATTTCTGTTCGACTTAAGGGTAGAAGTTGGAAGTCCTCTCTAACTGAAAAATAGGCTAAAATCCCATTGGCAAAAATCCACAATTTGTATGAATCAGAACCTCTGGTAACGGAAGCCGTAATTCCCGCAAAATGTATTCCTACTGTTTTGTCCTACTCCTCTATTTGTGTTTCAACACTAGGGTCGTGTAAAGACCATTGTACGGTGGTTGTAGGAGTCTCTTTACGGACACAGATCAAAGATTAGCTTGTATTGCTTTGAGACAAATCGTAAATCAGTTAGCCAAGGAGTCTGAGGGTAGCTCCGAGGACAATTTCTTCAGGGCAGTATCCTAGGTATTCTTTAAAGGTTATTCTCTGGGAGGGGAGCGTTCCTACCAATCAGAGTTGGAAGATGCTGTTGGTTTTACAGAACCGTTTGAGGCTTGATAGTAGGCTGTAGTTCGTGAGTGAATGGAGCCGTGGATATGGCTCACAACGCGGAAGCGATTTGTGATCCTATGTCGGTAATGACGAAAGTTGGGACACGGAATATAGAGATCCAGTTTTTCGCTACCGCTTGGACCTCAGATGCAGTTGATGTGTTACGTAATGGGACGGCAATCAGCATCCTCTGAAGCCATTTATGCAAGTCAGTAAGAATTTGATGGAAGAATGTGTAAATGAAGGAAACGGTCATCAGGTCAAGGCTATTGCATCAGAAGCAACTCTGCCACTACTATCAATGAAACGAATGTCACTGGTTAACTATAGGACGTAGTCAAGTTGACGAGGGAAATGTTAATCTAATGGATGTACGAGAAATGTAAATAAGAGGCCTTCTGGAATATGCCGGAAGTGTTTGACTGCTGAGCAGACAGCGATGAGTCCTCTGCCGAAAGTGCTGCAGCTTGTCTGGGCAGGATTCAGTTTCTTCGAGAAGAAGGAAAGCGGTTGAATTTAGCTTTTAACAATGTGTTGTACAACAGCTCCAAATGTCACTTTGAATGAGTTCATCCTGAGGATAAAACGGGTGTGGCTAGCCGCGTCTGGATGACTTAATGTGGATGCATTCTGCTTCGGGTGAGTGTAATGCTCTCGGATGACCCTTAAGCTGATCCGTGAGGGGCTGAAGCCTATTAGCACAACTAGGTATAAATTTGCAGTAATGATTCACCATGCCTAGGAATCAGCATAGGCTTTTAGCCGAATCTGCGATCGCACAGTCCATCATGGGCTGCTTCTTTTCGCCTAAGAAGTCAAAAGCTGACTGACCAAAACGGGAATTCTTGGGGTTAATTGTGATTCCGTATGGATCCAGGGGCTGAAAAACTTGTCTCAGGTTAAGTTTATGTTCTTCAGCACTTGAAAACGGAATCTAAGCCTCTGAGAATAGCTGAAAGGACTGGGCTACGTAGATATTCAAAGAGCAGGAAAGGTGTTATTATGGTCGTTTTCGCAATGTCTTCTGAGGACATTGGAATATGATGGCAAATGAGCAAGAATTCCAGGTTTGAAAAACATTAGATTGCCTTGTTGATTGAGAGAAAGCCAGGGATGTTTGGTGTTGGATAGCGACTATCTACAGCAATCCGATTTAGAGTCCTATAATTTCCCCATGGTCTCGAGTCACCGTTTTTCCTCGCAACCATGTGTAGAGTCGAAGCCTGTTGGCTATTTAAAAGTCATACGATGCCTATGGATGGCATGTGCTGGAATTCCTGCTTGGCAGTTTGCAGTCTCTTTGACGGGAGACGACGTGCTTTCGCCTTAACAGGTTGTGTGACTGGGTATGTAAGATAAATGCAATTTGCTTGAATTGCTGGAAGGTTGAGGGACTTGTAGGGCGAATGATTCAAGGAAGTCAATAGCGCAGATAGTAATAAGGGAAGTGAGATTTTTGTGCAGTTAACGGTTCTTAGTATCGCGAGAAAGGTTATATTTAGAGAAAATCAGCATCAAGATTGGGATTTATACATCAGCGATTAGGAAAACAGAAGGGAAGGTGCGACGTAGACCAGGGTAAGATAAGTTGGGTGAAGAGGGTGTTTTTATATATAAGGAAGGATAACGTAAACTTCGGAACCAGTGTCAACGAGGAACTTGAGATGTGTTTCTGTCGGTGACGCAGAGAAGGCGACAAGGGCCAGCGACAGTCAAAGCCGTTACTAACTGGTTTTGGAGTTTCCCGAGTTGAAGTGGGGGTTGGGTTTGGAATACTTGCACCATGGTCGGCATTTTCTAGCAGTCACCGTAGGTTCGGTGACAATAGCAGATTTGGTTTTGCCATCGGGATTTGCTCCGTCGTCGGTAGCGGGAATGGGGACGTTGCTTGTTTTTTCTGGACAACCTGAGATTTTAAAACTTTTCGGTAAGGGCGTCGGTTTGCTGCTGCGTGGGTGGAAGAGGGAGTTGTTTGCCGACGTAAAAATACTCGTGACCGACTAGTGTTCGTTAATCATGCCAGCCATTTCAGCCAATTCGTACAGGTTGTTTTTCTCTGAGAGGATCACCAGGATGGCTGCCACGTCAGCCGGTAGGCGTGTCAACCATACTCGTTCGAGTAGGAAGTCTCCTAGTTTCTGAATGGCGGCCAGGGAACACATTTAGCATAGGAGCTGGGATGAAGTTCCGTCCCAAAGTTCAGAGCTGAAAAAAAAACTGTCAAAGACAACTTTCTTGAGAATCTGAGAGACGTCTGATAAACTTACACTTCAAAGTATCGCATGGGAGAATTCGGGTACCGTTTTGAGGATGTCGCAGACTTCCGGTGGTGGTGTGCAAATACATTGTCTCCTTCCTGGTGATACCGGGTTACGTGTGTTGAAGAGTAGGAAAGAGAAATTCATAGCGTTAAATTAAAAATCTGGGGAGTTGTTCCGTGTGACACATAGGGAATGGAGATCTTCTGGCTACAAACAGCTCACCAATTAGTAGCGAGTAGCTACAATTAGATTCTCGTTCTAAGTGGATCCACTAACCCGGATAAACTGAAAGCCCTTATAACGAAAAGATGGAAGAAACGAATTTAAAGATAGCTACTCACTGCAAGGCTTTGTGTTAGACCTGCGTAAATAAAATATCTTAGTAATGTTATTTGAACTGCTATTGGTCAAGCCATTCTAAACCTTTGAACCAATCATTTATTGGTCCAAATATTATTACTTTTGTAAGACGTGTAGAGATTACTTAATTTGTTAAAAATCGTGTTATTGTTTAGCTATCTCGAACTATGGTAGCTAAGGTCTGAAAAATTTTCAAATAGTGCCCTTGAAGGAAATTGCTAAATTGACTGTATTAGATCGTACGTTTTCAGGATGTAAGTGTCATTTTTTATTAAATATTTGACTATAATATCCCAAAAAAGTCTTTTGCAAAGTTAAAAAAGCATTTTTAATAGTTGATGCTATTCGTTCGATGACGCAATAAGTTTGCATTAATATTTGGCATATTTTAATGGATTATATAGCAATGGACTGTTGTTTGGATCGAGAACAGTGTTTCATCGATGTGGTCATTGAATGTCCAATTGCGAAACTGGCACCGAAATTTCCCTGCCCCGGAGCAACTAGACATAGATTGAATTACTACGAGCAATATGAAACTTCGTGCTGGAGCCTAAACAACCCTCTATGTCGAATAGGCGCGTTTAGCGACCTCCGTTTTACGATGCAGAAGGAAACTCCAAATACATGTTTGAGTGTTCTTGATAAGACCATTCTTAGTCTTTCATATGACAATGTCGATTGTATCGTTCAATTGGGCAATATTATCGATACGAGGAAAATTAATACCGAGGCTGAAGTTCAGGACGTGATTGCTCATTTGGCTCATGTCTTCAACAAAACCTACAGGACAGTTTATCACGTTATTGGTGACATGGATTCAGCAGTTCGAGAACAATACGTTAATTCATTCATGCGTGACCACGCTTTCGCCCTAGAAAGAACACGGAACAATCTCAAATACTGTGGTGACCTCTTTTATTCTGTAATGTTTATTTTCCTAACCTCGTGACCTTTAATTTCCAGGTCAGCATAGGTCCACAATGGCGCTTGGTTGTGCTAGATGGATATGAACAAATTATGGTTGAACCCAGAGATACAACTGAATGTCGCACCTCCTACAACTCAGAGAGAACCGGTGATGGTTTTGTCATTCATATTAATTACAGAGATCCGGAAAATCAGAAAGTAATATCCATGTTTATAAACTGGTCATTGAACTTAGTGTATGATGCATATCAATGAGGCAACACAGCCCGTAGGATGGCCGAGGGAATTGAAAGCGATGGGAGAGTTCTTAACAGCCGAAGAAAGGAGTCAACTTCCAAGATTACGACTGGTTATGACCCATCGCCAACTCAAGTGGCTGGATGAAGTTATTCAAGGAGCCCTGAGTTGCAACGAGAACATCATTGTCGCATGTAATAAGAAATAGCATAAGGTCAGACCTACTGATGTTCAATTAGTAACATGATTTTGTCTCGCCCAGGTCATGCTCCATTGCATCCAGGACTAGTTGAAGATCGTTCGATGCTCGTCTCAAACTGGCGGGACGTGCTCAAAATTTTCATGCATCATGGAGTAGTGAGGTGTTGCTTGATGGGACGACCCTTGGGATTGGACGATCAAGGTTGCTTTTGTCTGCCAAACTACCAAATGGACCATGGGATTCTCTACTTCAATATGCCACCACTCATGGACATGGAGGAGCGAAATAGTCGGGTTTCGGCTAGCGTTCTTATCGATTTGGGTCGAGATTTTGTGCGAATTCGTGGAGAGAAGATTGGTTTGTTGCCGGAACACCAGCAATACGGTCTGATACACTCATTTAGACCGCGGACAAAGCTCTCCTACCTGGATAGAGATTATTCTTTCAACGGAGCATTAAATGTGCACCAGATCTGAGTTTTTAACCTGGTCACCAGCTTCGAAATATACAATGATTCATTTCAATGCGAAGTGCTTGGTGTCTTGTTGTTAGTGGGTGAGCTCGTGCTTAAACGATATTTGATTCGTCGGAAACCAGTGCTGTAATTGGATACTTGGCGCCGTTTTTGTTGCCTGGCTCAGCAAAGCTAGTACTGAGGCCCAAAAATGATCAGATATGGTTATTTTCGGTTCAACCTGATAGCGAAGAAAGGACCTAAATGCGTAACTGCGGTAAAAGTGTTTAAATATTAGTCTTAATTATGAAGTAAAAATATGGATGACCAACAAGTTTCAAAAATAGACCTCGGTCCTTTGTTGTTGTTCTAGCAACTCAGTTAAATATCCGTCAAAGTGACTTTCTTATATGCAGGAAAATACTGATTTTAAGATGAACTCAGTAGTCGCTACATATAGAAATGATTTTTTTCGTAAAATATCACAAGTACTAATATTTTTTGGAATACTACAAGAGAATGGAATCTCGATTCTTTTGTTTATTTGCCTTTTCTAACCGCTCTTGCTTGCTGTTACTGGAATGATTTGTGCAGTTTACCGGTACAAGTTCCAGCAAAGAAGTAATTCGATATAATTGTAACTGTTTTTTAAAGAAGAACTTTGGGCCTCAAATTTAAGTCATATTTCATGAAAGGTCAGAGGTTAAATTCAAAATCGAAATGCGTTTTAAGAGTTTCAAATTTCTTTGTATCAAGGAAATGCCGGGTACGCCCAACTTGTGTACATTAATTGAATAAAAGCATGGAGACTATTACTACTAAAATGAACACAATAGCACATTGCAAGCATAAGGGACTTCTTGTCAATAAAGTGGTTTTTTCAAAATTTTGCTTGATTCAACATATTTTCATTCCTGAGGCTAAGAAACGCATGATGGGGACATTGCGTTGGATTCTTCGCTCAGCATGCTAATGTATACATTTAACAAACCAAATGAATCTCTCATAAAACTATTATCTGAATTACCAGATCTGTCAGGGTGCTTAATTCTGATTTACAATACCAATGTTTCTGTATTTATTTGATTATCGGATCTCTTCGCGTTTTACAAACTGACAATCTACCAAAACATTCGATCGCTCATCAACAAATTGCTCTAAATTTACCCGTACGGTGCGATCTATGTCATGCCCGAACAACCACTAATTAAACACGGGTGGTTTTAGCGAAGTACTACCACATAAAATGAATAACTGAATTTGAAATGGACTAATCCTCAAAATCGCTACCCTGTAAATCCACACGCCGATCGTTTAGTCTTTTATCTATAGAATTTGCGAAATCACACAGAAGAGACCCCACACACTGCATCGCCAACGCAAGCAAAATACAAGGCCCTTGGCATGTGCTTCGAGAATTCCGAAATTAAATTAAAACAGGCCATGTGTAGTCTTGCGACATCCCTAGCCGTTCTAGGATTACCGCCCTTCCGGGACTGGAAATTCTCACAGAACACTCTCCAAATAATCTCTAACTCATCCAAACCTTGCTTTTTTTGGATTTTTTGTTAAATGAAGTTCCTGAGATTTGACAAAATAAACTGGACATCCATATCGGAGAGCGAACGAACGTTTAACTTAGCAGCAGCTAAAGGGTCCATTGTTCATTTTTCTTAAACCTGGACAAATGTAATCCCAGAAATCGATTTATCGACTTTCCCTAGCCCAAAAACAAACAATACTTGGATCTGTGAAAAGGGATAGTGCAAAAATCGTGATTCTTCATGCTCGTGATTCAACCCTGCTAATAGATTTTGTCAACCCGAATTTTCGGATTCCTGGAAACAGCAGTGAGCATCAATATCGTTTTAAATGTTTTTTTCTCAATATTTTGGCAGAATTACTGTCTCATTAATTTCATAAAGCGAAATTCTTGCTAAGATAGTTCCTCCTACAAGATATAAATTGTCCCTCAGCACATGGAGTAAAACTTGAGTCATTTTACTACCTTACGCAAATGCAAACTTACCGCGAAAAACACATAAGTTCTAATCTTTTTTTTGCTATTTAAAGTGAAATCATCCTTAGATTCGCCAATCGATTAATCGTGCAATAGCCACTCATCAAGCTGTGTTGGCGATGGGAATCGCAGACCTTCTCCACGGATCTGGATTAAATATTCCATTATTCATTTCAAAGCTGAGATCAAATAGATCATATGTGATATTACTAGGGCTAATATCGGGCTGGAAAAATCGAATTTCAATTTTTTGCAAAAAATATCCCTAGTTTTGCGCTCAAATAAAAGTCGAAACGTACTTTATGAGTTTTAGAACCGCAAAATTATTCTAATTAAGCTTTTCAACTAACTCCTAATCAACTAATCGAGTTGGATAATTGGCAGTAGGCTCCTAATGACATTTCCACTTAGGATGTCAGGTTATTTGATAACATTAACAAAGGCATTTGATAGACTCCGCTTTTGAGCAACACTTTTAGTGTGCGTGAGAAGCCTGCCACAAAAGCACTGCTTGCACCTTGAACTACAAACACGCTTTGTGACTCGTTTATCGATTGAGAGGAGAAGGTTGCACTGAAATGAATGAGGAACTAATAACATACGATTGGTTGAAGTACTAATCAATTAAAGGTAGGCAAAACTCACCTTTTTTGCACCTTTTGCGCCTCTGTGGATGCGAAGATTTTTCACACCAAAACTGAATTAATTCTGCGCCTAATAGAAAATCGAAGGGAGATATGGAGACCTCGAGAGTGTGAAATCAATATTTCCCAGCAATTAACCACTTCTGTTGAAGCCACCTAAAAACGAGTTGTGATGAATTGAAAAAAAAACATTGTTTCAAGATGAGATTATAAAAAAAAGCTTGTCTAAGCAATTTTCGGAGACCTTAAATAAACCCCATTTATTGGAAATGTCAAGTCATCACATGAGTTGTCCCAAATTTACGCTTTTAAATGAACGAAAATACAAAGAATATTTATAAGACCTGATGGAGTGAAATAATCCACCTAACTTGAATTATTTTCACCTATTACAGAGACGATTAATGCCCAAATCTACCGTCAGCAATTAGGGATCCGTTTGAGCCAAGCTTAGAGGAGTATGAACCTGTTCTAATGAATCGGAGAGTGGTAGTGTTTGATCAGGACAATGTAGCACGAACCCACATGCAAGACTCACGTAGCAAAAGATCGATGCAAATTCCCCATTCGCCACATTCTGCTCCTAATTTACTTCCTCCGATCACCATTTTCGTGGCTCACAAAATCATCTGGAAGATGATACGACTGCTTTAACGCCACAAGAGGTTGTTGGAACTAACATTTGCAAGTTCTCTGAATCACAATCAAAGGAATTTTTCACTAATGCGCAAAGTCATTTTATAATAAAGAAAGTACACTGATGAATGAACCGTTAAATAAACGCTACATGCTGTCATTTGTTTTATTTATTCGAAATCTGAACAGAACCTATCTAAGACAAGGATATAGAAGTTCAGTATCTCACCTTGGAACTGAATTGTAAACTCATGCTAATATTCTAGCAAGGAAATCATCGCTTCAATATCTTCTTAATGCAATATTGCACAATGGAGATATATTCCAATGTTAAAAATCTCTGGTGAAAACCCGTTTGGGTAATAGGCATGACATTCCTTAGACGAATAAAAGGGCAATTATCTACTTCTCAAAGATAGTACTCGTTGAATAAAAAAAAGTACATTTATGTTTAGAAGCTAGTTGATATTAAAGGTTAACTATCGGTAACAGAGTTGCTTTTGAATGGCAATCGGTAGCACTTACTGAAGTTTCTACTTATGGAAAATGTCATGGTATGACCTTGAGTATGACCTTTATTAATAATTTCAAACATTGACATACTCTCGAGGACTAAAGTGGTTCTCATAATCGCCTAATCGGTCGTTCCTATTAGCAAAATCAAGAAACAGTAATTAATTTCACAGTAAACTTCGGATTTTTATATTTCTTTCCATTCGGATCGTAGGGCTAAAACGGGGAGTCAAAGGATGAGTTCGATGACAAGCTTCTTGAAGAAGCAGCCAATTTGAAGAAGCCTCTGCAACAAATGGAAAAGTTTTTGATACGGATTTTTCGAGATTTTTGAATCGAAAACAAGAGAATTTGATAGTAATGGTCTTAATAAGGTTGCTAACAGATGGAAGCAAATCCTAAACAATTAGGAAAAGTACGATTAAGATTGAATCTCTGGATAAAATTCACGTTTTACCTATTGTTTCATTTATTTAATATGCTGACCGAACCCTTGGATGACCTGATTGGTAGAATAATGAGCTAAAATTAACGAACGTGAATCATTGAATGGTCAATGAACCTGCATTTTTTGGGAAACTTGAATATAAAAATCTGTTAAATGTCAGTAGGACTGTACCATACCCTCTTGAAGCATTCAAAAGGAGAAAGGCTAAAACCATTAATCTAAACAGATGCTGACGAGTAATTGATAATTCCGCTCGAAGATGTACTAATAATGTCGTAGTTGTACACTAGTGCATCCGATAACTCTTTGATTGATAGGAGGTCTCCTAGCTGCACTTTTAATGGTATTGAAATAAACTTATAAATAACTTAATAGGCTTACTAGATGCATGCACTGACCTTCAATGATAATTTCAAATGTTCCGCCAAAAGAGAGGGGTGTATTTTGCTAATAAACACCAGAAATATAACATAGGGCCAGGGGATGGGTTCAATGGTTCAGCAAACGGTTGTTTGTTTGTTCAACTGGAGGCAAGATTAAGCTAAGGTCAGGGCGGTTGGGGAAAGAAGGGGTTCAAAAGAAGAGGCTGTTTGATTTTTTTTTCGAGTTTTTTTTCTGCAATGCTGCAACATCACCTTGCATTGGTAGCACGAGGATCAAGAAAAGCACTTGTTTTTGTTTTTCTAAACGGGGTCGATTCAAACAAAGCAAGCACAGCATCCGCCGGACCGCCTTTCTTTTTGTCGCCAAATGAGGTACTTGTGTTGCCCGCCGTCAGGACTGAATGCGTAGACCTGTTTGTTGATCGCGTCCACAGCTGGAATGTTGTTCTCATCTAGAAGGATCCGCGATCGCCAGCGTGGACTGTGGTGTTTGTCCATGTACAACAACATCTGCTGCATAGAACCACTGGGATCCTCCACTTTCCAGTCCTTGTCTAGGTAAGCCAGCACATCTGTCTTCTGTTTCGGAGACAATGTGCACTTATACTCCACGTTCTCCTTTATACTCACCGGTCCGGGCGATCTAAAGGGCACAAAAGAATGAGGAAAGACAGTGGCTAAGCATAAAGGAGTTCCAGTTTATTCCACTTACGCAGGGTTCTTCTTGTTCAATCCGATGACTTCGCAGAAGTGTTCATAGGTGAAACTGCCCGTCTTTTCTGGATCGAAGAGGGTGATCCACCTCTAGAAAAGGGGAAAATGAAGTGTTCGTTAAGTCTGATGAATACCTCAGTGAAAGACTCAGGCAACCCAGCAGCCTCCGCGAATTTGTTTAAATCGGCATGAGTGATGAAGCCCTTTTCTTCCACGTCTATCTTGGCATAGGCTGTGAGGAAGCTTCGCTGCAAATTCTCCGTCTGAAGCATTGCTAAGACAACTAATAAATGATCCGGGTTCGCTCTGAGTACCCAAATTAAAGTAGTCAACTTAATCGACCTTGAATCTATGTCCCCTAATCAATATGGTGGAATCGAGGACTTGGACTTAATGACTTGGAAAGTACAGCTAGAATCGGTGGTAATTTGTTAGCAGACTTTGTGGGAACCTCTGAACAACTATACTTTGGATTAAGGACTGTTCATTAAACTGGTTAAGATACACTTGTACTACATTCGTTTGTAGAAACTGCAATTTCTAGTCAAACCTTGACCTGTAGATAAAAGCATTTCTTGTCTTCTTAACGAATGATAGAGAATACAATATTTTATAACTTATAAATTTGAGTAATATTATAAATATTATATATATATTATACAATGTGGTACCATATATATAGTACCACATATATAGTACCAGACTATATATATAATATTGTAAAAGATAATAATACTTATAGTTTGATCATAATACCTTAATTGAAAATACCTTACCAATGAAAATGTGATCCGATATTATTAACTTATTGTTTATGTAATTATTAATTAAAAAGAAGTAAATTAACCTGTTTATGAGTTGCAAAAAGTGATTCCAGGTTTATGAAATGCGTTGTTTGTTTATTAAAAATCATATATAATACCATCTATAATATGCGAAGTTTCCTCTCAAATTGTCTAGGCTGAATAAATTCATAGAGTTGTTTTAAATATATTCAAAATCAGCAATATGGTGATCTTAAGTTTTTTTTGGAAATCTAGGTATGAAACAACCAGCCTACACCATTAAAAAACTAATTCACATTTTCACCGCAGTGTAAGTTAAGATTTCACTCTGAATGGTAATAATAAAATCAAGCAAAACAATAGGACTAATAGTTGTATCAGAATGATGAAAATAATCCGAGTATATATCACTGCCTTACTTGGTAGAAAGTCTCGCCCTTATTCTCCTGTTTGCTGTATTCGGCAAGCTCCTGATTAGTGATATAGCCCTTTCCTGTGGTGTCTATGTTCAGATAGGACCGGTGCAGAGCCCGAGCCATCTCACTTCCTACTGCGCTGAGCGCATTACTGCAGAAACACACAATAGTGCTTGAAACCCCCCTCTGAACTGGTTGAGGTCAACCCAGAACTCTGAACCCCAGTAACCACATTGGGTCTCCCATATGCGCACAGGAAAGCCGCTCACTTTGTGATCAATAGGTAGGAAAGAAGAGTGTAAGAGCATTGAATTTATTTTAGTGCTGTGGCGCTAACAACGTCTACCTGTTGTAGGGTAATGAGTCTTGGTTATATATCTTCTTCAAGATTTGTTTACCAATCAGCCTACAGTAGGCCTTATCCCTCGGATCTTTATCCTATGGAAGAAGGACCCAACAAGAGCAGATAATCATCAATTTGCTGCCATCGAAAATCTTAAACAGTACATCTTCTGAAGGGTTTTACGAAAGATAAACCACCGAGCTCATAATTTAATTATATCGCTAAAACTACTTCAAAATATTTAATTTTTAATTTTCCTCAAATGTGTGAGTTTAATTATTGAATTATGGCGTAGACAAGTTACTTGGTGAACATGCGTGATTAGTATCCAATCGTTTGTGAAAGCGGTGCTACTAACACGATTTAGTAGTACAGCAGGTATCGTTGCCCAAATTGTAGGACCATGACAATTTGACAGCTACTTTGTTGTAGGCATATGTTGTTTCGTTAAACAATTATTTTACACGTAGCTTGAGAACAAAACATAGTAAAAATTATTTGCAGAATATAGATTTATGTCGTTTCTTATGATTATTTTAAACAAATGTTTCTGGGAACGTATTAACTCATGGTAATCTATAACGTTTCCAACAAAGTTTCACGATACTCAATGAAGAGCCGTATTAACGAGATAAGAGCAACGCCAAGGATGACTTACATTGACGAACGCCTCGGGCATGTTGTTCTCTCTGGCATAACTACGAAGGTCCTCGTGAGAGATGACATGGTCGTGGTCCTTGTCAATGTTGTCAAAAGCTGTCAAGAAGCCTCTAACAGCCATGTTCTGGTATTGTCAAGCTCCGGATTGCTTTTTAGCGAATAAGTGAGTGGAAGCAGCGGTGGCACACGTATGCGTTGCGATTGTGTGGGGTGAGGGGTGCGTGAGATCGAGGGATAAACTGACACCTCAAATAGCCCGCTCACCTGTAAAGCGGCAGCCAATCGGAGCGCTGCGTGATCCCTGGTGCCCTTGTAGCTCGACAGTAGTTCGTGCACACTCGTTGGAATTCGATTTGTTGCTGTTGCAGAGTGGTAGTGTGAGTCAGCTCCAGGGTGAAATATGTAAGACGCTTGACATGAAAAAAGGAGATTGTTTTTTTAGAGAGATTAGAGTATTGATCAATTGGATAGCGTTTCCTTAAGCATATTAGAGTACCTATCGATTGAATTCTGTTTAGGTCTGAAAATTAGGGAAAGTAACATTTAATTGAGGATTATCTATGGCTCCGTTCCATTTATTAATAAACTTATCAATAACAATGTTGACGTAAAATTCCTATGTTTGTCCACTTCAACAACCTCTTCGTGAGGCGTAGAAAAACTTTCTTGTTAAAAAAGGCTTTATAAGCTATGAAGCAAAGGTCGGGAGAATGAGGTGGAAGGGAAATACCCCCTGTCAAACGAGTTCTACTTCGATCTTTTCGATTCAATAGTTCAAAAGGCACCCCAAATCGCTGACAGCAGATTTGAACATTAACTGTCGCTACATTAAGTTGTTACAATTACTAGTTGGTTATTCCTTGGCGATCTCACCTGATTATTCGACGAAGAACCTATTCTCACGAAGTTCCCCACTCGGCTTCCACTTTACGAACCTGCAACAGTCTACGATACTTGTGAACGCTTCGATAAAGGAACTGTTTCTCGTAGCCAATCACAAGTCTCTTCACCAAAAAAGTTAAACAAGTTATCGAGAACGAGGAGAGGAGTTTCTAGGGTGTTTCCGGAAAATTCTTCGACTTACACCCATTTCTCGACTTTGGAAGAATGGTTGTGAGGTTTGTAATGAACTTAATGGCCAATTCCAACTCAACGGAAAAAGCTAGATAAACTTCTTTAATGAAATGTTCTAGCTGCTGAGTTTTCTTCATTTCTTGAACTAATAAAGCAATATGAGCCTTAAATTATTGTTAAATACTCCAATGTTTGCAGGGTTTTGATCAAGTAAATTTTTATTTTGCTGTTCTGTTAAATGGAACCTTATCATTTAAAATGAATCTTAGCAAAAAGTAAATTTTCATAAGCGTGATTTCATTTCTCTGCTTTCTTTTTATTTCACTTCTTTTAGCAATCGTTTTGTGTTAAAAATTCCTTTTAGCATAATGGACACCACGGAACTTATAAAATTCATTTCTGGTGCTCCAACATCAACAACCTCTTTATTGACCACTGCTGTCAAGCAGGAGGTATCTTTGTGTCCGGAAATTTACGAGATTGAAGGCAATAGTTCTTGATGTTTCTTTTCCTGTCGATGATCGTGCCTCAATCACTTGCTAACTTCTATCTCAATAAAAGGAAATGCTCCTTTTGGTTATGCACTTCTTAGGTGAAGATTAAGTTATAAATACGCATTCTTTTAATTTATCTGAGGCGATTCTATAGTGGATTTTGAGTTCAAGGACTCACGTGCGCGATGAGTCTTGAGTAGACACGAGTTACTTTCCTGGATAATGCTGTGAGCATATCGGAAGAACTGTGTTCACCTCTGTTGTTATGGCGTTGAAGGGAAAATTCTCAGTCAATTTTAAACCGAAATCTAGTGAAAGTTCGCGGCCACACCGACACCCTTCAAAAGTCACTGGTACAAGAAATCAACATTTTTAACTTCTTCAAGAAATATGAGATACTTCCCATTGTTTCATTGCAGGCCTTGTGACATGGAGCTTATCTGCTAAGCGTGACTCAGGTATTTACACATTCGTAAAAAATGCATGAAAAACTCAAGGGACGTGATTTATTAAGCTGAAAATGACTCATTGACTAAATTCATAAGCTATTAGTGGCAGTGTTGTAAGCGAGTAGACGATGAGAACTTGGCTACCAGAGTCCAACTCTCCGAGGCTCATGTGAGGCAATGAGCTCATAACAACACGATGGATAGAAAATGCACCACCATTGTAGCACCTCAAATTTAAAAGGTAAAGCTTTTCTCAACTCTATTTCGATTGTGACTGGATAATATATGGAAACACCGAATATCTTGACATGATAACCATTGAACATGTGATAAACCATCAGAACTTGATGCATTTTAATGCTTTTGCTCCGTATTTGTGTTATTTGATATGCTTATTCACTCTTTAAAAATGGCAGACTTGTCGGACTTTCAAAGGGGTCAAATGGCTGGTGTTCCTCCCCCAGAAATGCTTGGCTTTTCAAGAGTTACTGTCTCAAAGGCAATGACCACCACCAATGAAAGAGAACAGAAAACGTCGTCCTCAGCAAAATGCAGGTCTGGCCTTAATTCGAGAGGACGCCTGACTCGAAATAGAACTGTTATAGAGTCACTCAATGAATACCTTCAGAACCCAGTCTCCAAAAGAACGTTTTAACTGAAGAATGGGCTAAAACTCCTTTGGAATCAACAATTCCTAAGCCGTGTTATTAAATACCTCAGAGAACTGCGGCTGTTTCCACTATATAGTTCAACGCTTGAACTAGAGCTTGAAATCTACCATGTTTCCCTTCAAATATCACTTAAAAGAATCTATTGAAGAAATCTCTCATCCATACTGTGAAAACAGACAACTTGAGTGTTTCGATAAATTAAGGCTTACCGCATACAAAAGAGACTTCAACAATTAAAGACAAATGCCTGATTGTCTGCCAAATCGGTTTGAAGTGTTTTGATCACGTCAAGGCACTGTAGTGAGCATTTCACAATGTCGTCTTTGGTCTGATGCAAAACTAGCCACAAATTCATCATGTCATGGGTTATGTTCTTGGTAATTATAGCTGTCTTCAGTTTTCTGCATGGCCGTCCCATAAGTTCTGTCCAATTGTTTACTAGATAAGAAAAAGGAATCTCGGTTCACCAGCTGAAGAAGCGGCTAGAAAGATTCACTCATTTTGTTACGAAAAATATGAGAATGAGAGGCGTTGGTGCTGTTTCATCAGGAAAATACAGTACGACCCCCACACAGCAGGAATCACGTCTCAAAAGGTGAAAGGACTTGGTTGGGAGGTACTTCCCCGTGTGCCTGATTCTACCGACCTTGCTGCTTTAGACTACCAACAGTTCTTTCCTAGCTTACAGTTTTTGCGACTCTACAGGAGAGTTTGAAAATTATACTTGTGAGTTATTCAAACCAAAAACTAAAAATATGTCTACAGTAATATTTGCATAAATAAGCTGGTCTATTGATGGAAGGAAGTTGTAGGCATTCACTGAAAGCATATTAAATCCTTTATGGAATGCAACACTTAGTCATATTTTTGCATTTATTTAAAATTCAGAGAGATTTTAAGGAGTGACCAGATAGAACTTTTGTATCAGTTGCCTTTAGACGTTATCAAGGCCAAAAAAAGATGCTGCAATCGAATCATTGTGAAGAAACTACGTAAATAAATTTATTTTAACTGCCATAACTTAAAAACTCCAATCAACGTTTCACGAGGTACCTTGGAAAAGGTCCCTTTGTAGGAAGCCATAAAAGTGCGGTGGTGGATGAATTTTATCTCCAGTTGCACATTTAAGTCAGTAACAACTCAAAGACACTTCGTACCAAGGGTGCTTACTTCTTCACAGTACTCCTGATTACGATTTTATTCGATAAATATTTTGCTCGATGTATTTATCAAATCGTATCTGACATTTCAGAGATGAAGTCACTGTACATTATAGAAATTTTGCGTATTACGAAAAATACAGTTAACTATCACCAACGTGTCATAAAAATCCAAATTAGGTTCATCATTCGGAGACGAAACGACCACAGGCATTGATTATCGATTTTTTGGTGCATGCAGAAGAGCCTCTTAAATGCCAAATGTTTTTTGTGTGCCAAATAGTCTTAGTGTCTTTCCAAGAGCTCGACTCAAAAGATTCAGGTGCTACACTTCACACTCGCTACCGCTTTGCTCAACACGCATCATTGGAAGAGAGCAATAAAAACAATAAACGAACCTCAAAAAAGTTGCTGCAACTTTTACGATAACAGGGACTAGTCAATCTCTAATTATCGATTGATCGATGCAGCATGTAGTTTTATGACGAAACGACCTGAAGGACCATAAAAGTTTATTTAAACCAGACCTAACGTAAACGACACGACCGAACTAATCAATATTGCATTTAATTGATCCATATGTAACTGTATGCGCTCCTAACAAGGCGATCGATATAAAAAGTACCCATTGAGTTTACTTAATTCGCGAAAATAGTGAAAGTGACCTCTCCGCATTCGAATTAATTTTACCCCAACTTTGATAAGGAAAAACACCAAAAGCCATTCAAATGTATAAAAAAGACCACATTCAAAGAAGATTAACCAATAAAATAAAGTGATAAGTATATCAAGTCATTATTGTACAAACAAGTCAGCGTAACGCTCGACTAATGTCTGGAGCGGTGTCGTCGTTGCCAGAGTGATATTGATTTGCCAAATCGAAAACGGCCAGACTTGCAGGAGTGTCGTACAAGTCCCTCCCTTCCTCAGTAGATGAAGACGATGCACAAATACCACGAACTGGAAATCGAAGCACCTACAAAAGTTCCATAAAGACCTTTTACTCCCATGAAGGTTTTAAAAATGAGAGCCCTGGCACTAAAGTGTGTAATTTTAGAGAAGAGATTTACTAAAAGACATTTAAAATTCCTGGCTAAAGGGAAAAAAATGAACCACCAGGTCATCCCATAAGTTCTGTCCGGACCAAACCATTTTAAATTGAGCGAAGTTTAAAGAGTATTTTATGATGCCTTACGGATCTAATTTTTACAGAACAATAAATTAAAATGCAATTGACTAAGACCACGTTAACACGTAAGTATCAAAGAATCACTTAAGGCACATCACGCTCTATAACTTCAAGAAAGCAAACTCAGATGCCGACAAACGGCCAGAAACATTCACTGAGTTCATATAGGGGAAAGTGTGAATAAAAGAAGATGGTTTGCTCAATTCAGAGGTGGAGATTTCACCATTTACGAGGATGAAGACCAAAACGGAAGACTTCCAGTTGGATTTCTTGAAGAAGCTTATTCAGACTTATCTGTTGAGTTGGAATTGGCGATTATGGTTAGTTCGATCACTCAGCTGTTCATCGAGATCTTCAAAATCTTGGAAAAGCTCCTAAACTTAGAAAATCGGTGACTCATCATTCGTATGAAAACAATAAACTCAAACCTCGAGTAGACGCTGAGAGTGGAATTTCATGGAATAGACGTTTTTATTTCAATCTAGTGGATCGCAAAAGACTAACCCACTTTGAATTGTTACTACCACCTAGAGCAGCACCAATTAATGCTCAGATCTATTGTCATCAGTAAATTAGGGCGTTTGAAAGAAGTCCTGAGGAGAAAAACATCTCTGCTCTAGTGGATAGAGTGGTGGTGATGTTCCATCACAGCAGAAATCACGTCACAACATATCGAAGATAAACTTGGTTTGAAGATAATTCCTCAGGCACCTTATTCTCCCGCCTTCATGGCTCCTCCTTCAGACTACCATTTGATTCGTAGCTTACAAGACCACTTAGAAGAAACAGCTTTTGCAATACAGGAGGTGGTTGAAGCTCACATTTGAGTTCTTTGAATCCAAATCATAGGGGTTTTATAGTGGTAAAGGTATCAATAAGTCTGCTAATAGATGGCAGGAAGTCATAGAAAATCAGGGACAGTTAAATGACAATTAAACTTTAAGTAAATGTAACCTTTGGCCATTTGTTTTTGTTACGAAATAGGACAGAACCTATGGGATGACCTTATACCAATATACCCCGTTCCATGGTTCTGGAACTAGAATGAGTAATTTTAGCGGGAGAAGAAGCGTGCTTGAAGACGGCTACATTTGTGGGCCTGTGAGAGACTTTGAATTAACACAAAATACAAAATTAGAACAATTTTGAGACAAAGAACGTACTCCAGCCCCGCCACCCAGTCTTCTAGAGATCATGCAACCCCGTAAGTTCCAACAGGCTGTTTCTGGGTCGTAAACTTCCATCGATTTGAGGTAGGCAGTTCCATCAAATCCACCCACTGCCACCAGCTGATTGCGCAGGACTGTCAGGCAAACCTACGATCAGAAAATGCGTTAAATACTACCTACTATTGTATTTAAGTAGCACGCAATATTTGTCTTTACTCCACTTCGCCGAGAAGACATTGCCACCACTGAGCACCAGGCATCCATTCGCGGATCATAGCACTCAACGGAGGAGAGTTCGGTGGAGTCATCGCGACCACCAGCGGCGTAGACCTGTCCCCGGAAGACGGCAAGACCGAGGTGTTTTCGTCGCGCCGCCATGGGGGCTAGGGAGGACCATGAGCCCACTCGTGGATCAAAGCGCTCGACACTGGACAGGGGTGTTTGGCCGTCTGAGCCGCCCACAGCATACAAGGCGCCTTCGAGAACTGCCACGCCAACGCCCAATCGTCGAGTTGCCATACTTGCCGTCTGAAAAGGAATATAGTCCACTTAAATGCATTCTACGTTGCTTCATCACTGGCTCAAGGTTGAGCTACCGGCACAATCTCTATTAGGACTGTATGCGAACCGCCGAATGCTGAACCCAATTGCATCTCAAACGGATTAATGGCCACTGGCCTCTTTAATCAGGTCATGAAACGATCCACGATAGGGCTAAAACTCTACCGGTTTCCAGAAAAACGTCCATTCCAATCAATCTCCCTAAAGCAGCACACCAACAATCAGCCAACCACACTTATTACCATTGCCATTTTTATCCCATGTTACAAGCCTTTTCCGGCCCCTAGCCTCCTGCACCACTGACCACGCTAAGGAAGACGTAAAATAAAAAAGACATTTATTTTGGCTATGCTGAATCAGGCCTATCCACATCAGCAAACGCAGACATTAATCGGGCCTCAAAGCGCCATGGTGGAGGGTAGTAGAGTGGCTCAGGGACACGTGAACCCCCCTTTTAACTTAATGCATTGGTGCTGATCTAATTTGCCTAGTTGTTTACCAATAAAGCAAGTAAACTCTATCTAAACCCAACTACAAACACTTTTCCACACACACGGACGTTTTCCCTCCTCTCTCTGGTTTTGGGGACTCTTTCATCTTATCTGGGGTAGTGGATCTATGTGGGTGGAGAATCTAAGAATATCCGTCCGCTACCAAAGAACCAAGGGGTGAGGCCTTCTTAAGGGTTGAAGAAGAAGAGTGGTATCAAACTGAGGTTCAGTAACTAACCACAGTCAAATGTAGTTAACGATTAAGGACGGATTTCACTCATAAGTCTTCCCCTTATTAAAGTGCACTTGTGCCTCAAGTAGCAGTAGTTCACTATGCCCTTCCGAGTTGGTAATTTCTTGGGACAATGGAAACACATGCACCCCTCTGATCTGCAGACATCTTTGATCAGACGTCGTGGCCTTGCCGTCTACCTTTACCAACTCGAGACCTGAGTGGCTCTGTTCGATACGTCGAGATAGTCAACCTTTATGAGGCTGAGACATGTGACGTGACTCAACAGGGCAACCAAAGGCCTTTAGTTCAGACTGTGGGCTACTGTTTTCGGTTTTAGACACCGTGGTCATATCGTCTACCTGAGTGACTGTAAGACAAATGACATGACTCCTGTGCGGCAAACAAAGGACTTTAGGTAGAACTTTTGTTTACTAATCTCACCAGGCGCAACCCTCATATGCCTTCTCATTTCCTTAACCGTGGAAAACACGCTGACACTGCGGCTCAAGGTAGACAACGGAGAGTACACGTGCGAAATGGATTGAAGATCCAAATACCTCTGCTGTATCCAGTCTCTACAACGTACTGGATGACCGTTCAGGGTCACAACATCAAGTACTGATTAACACATTCTCCTGTAACCCCAGAGCTATTGCTCATCAACACCCAGAGGTTCAGGGGCTTAGAGCGCAGCTGTGACACCACGCTAGACGTGAACAAGACCTGGTCTAGCCCTTTCACAGACATTTGTCTCTGGGATCAACAACCCAGTGCCATCAGCTTTTTGTCATCAACGACGCACCTTTAACCACCGATTGATGGAGGGATCGTAGCGTTCGACGACGTTGAGACAAGTGACCCCGTCTTGGCCTCCAACTGCGTAGAGCTGCTCGTTGAGCACAGCCACTCCCACGCTTGTCCGACAGGTGCTTGTTGGTGCCACTTCACAGGACCACAGATTTGTGTGGGGATCGTACCTGAAAAGGAAACAGACTAGGGGAATAACTCTCTTATCCACTACTACTGCAAGGTAGTCGGAGATAATAAGGAATTTAATTAATATTTAATTCAATGAGCCATTTGGTCACTTGTTTCATTTGTTCAAAGTTCGCAGAGAACCTAACTGAAATCCTGGATAAGCAAGGGTTGGACAAAATAATGGAAACACCTAACATTTGGCATATAATCCTTAAACATGTTACAAGAAATCAAAATTTAATATACTATAATGTTTTTGTTTACCATCTTTGTTATTTGATATGTAGATTTATAACAACTGCCTTTTTTACGGTATTTAAAAATGGTCACGGCCTTACAAAATGCCAGAACTCTCGGACTTTCAAAGAGGCCAAATTGTTGGCGCTCGTATGGCAGCAAGAGCTCGGCGTTTCAAGAGTTACCGTCTCAAAAGTACTGACTGCCGCCTATGAAAGAGAAGGAAAAGCGGCGTCCTCAGCAAAGCAAAAAGCAAAGTCGAAGTTGTTTGAGAGAGAGAGACTGTCGGACTATAAATCGATTTAATAGAGAGGATCGCAACACCAGAGCACCTAAAATCAGAGCTCAATAAACACCCACAGAACTCAGTTTTTACAAAAACTGTAGGTGGTCAGGAGCTGCACAAATTTGGATTCAAACTGGGAAGAACTTCAATTAGACAAACTTCTGCCCCTAAAGACATGTGTCAAAGCAGTGGAAAATGCGATTTTCTCTGACGAACCATCGTTAGTTTCCTTATTCCCTGCCTCCAGCCGACGAGTGCACTGCGTTTGGAGACAGTTAACATGGCGGGGGTGATCTGGAGTACGATTTCTCGGAAATCCACCGACAGGCCTATGATTTTCCTTCATTCATAGAAGAATTGACAGCCGAGACTATGGAGGGATTTTGGGAAACCAAATTCATTCTAATGGTTATTCAAGAACTGCGGTTTCCGGAGAGGAACGCCGCCATCTTTCAAGATGATGGTAATGCACAAATCTATACAGCAGATAGAATTGTTAAAGAATGGCTACACGAGGCCACCAAGGGTGGACCTACATCATATTAAAGCATAGTTTGTTGATTTTTCATGGTGTTTTCACTGTTTTGTCTAAACTCTAAAATACAAACCAACGACAGCACAACTTGCAGCGAATCTCTTCTTAAATATTCACACCGCTTTCGGCCAAACTGGTCGACTTTTATTGCCCTTATGGTTTACATTCCCTCGATCGGTCGAATAGTTTGGCCTTATTTTTTCGGCCATTCCTTGCAGATTCGTCCCTAGAAGCAATTGTAAACAAAAATGACTCCAGGAGGTGAAAAAACAAACCTGCACGTGTCAGGCTGAGGCTATATTTATTTTTAACCTTATCAAGTGACCACATTAAAAGTGTTTGTATATGCAGGAACCTGTAGAAGTCCAACTAAGTTTTTTAAATACTTTTGTCATTCCAAGACTACAATTTGGTAGATTTCCACGTAGAAAGACATCGTCCTCACGGAAGTCAGACCTTTCCGAGCCGCCATAATGCATGACGCCTATAAACTACTCTGTTCGAATAAGCTCGATTAAGCGAGTAGCCAAATGTTTATGCCCTGATACCTGCATTATTGTAAAATTCCTTTGGTTTTGATCCGAAGGAATCACAAACGTTAGTTCCAACGACTTCTCTAATATCAAAATATTTTTTTAAGCTACGCAAGAAGAGCAAGGTCGGGACAATAAAGTGGATGAAGCGTTTTCTCCCAACCAAGTTCTTAGACCCTTTCTGGGGTCGTGATTCTTACCGTGTGGGTGCATTGTCCTGATGAAACATAGGCGCTTTTGAGTTCACTAGAGCAGGTACTCTTTGCCCACAAAGTTTGGTTCAAATTTCCTAATCGCTGAAAGTAGATCTGAGTCTTAATTGGTGATGCGTTAGGTGGTAACAATTCAAAGTGCATTATTCCTTGGCGATCTCACCAAATAGATAGAAGAAAAAACTTTTTACCTATAAAGTTCTCGCCTGTGGCTGGCGTTTCCCCCTTTTACGAAGCTACCGTTTTCGACGCTTGACGTCTCCATAAAAGATCCATTTTTCGCCAGTCGCCAGTCACAAGCCTATTCACCAATAAAGGTGAAATAAGTTGGCGCGAATGTGGAGAGGGGCAGATTTCAACTCGAGATTTGAGATTGTTTTCAGACACCCATTCATAACAAGGCAGGTTTAGGGGCTTTTGCAAGTTTTTACAGGTGACGAAAAATAATTGTGTTTTGACCTAAGTTTAATTGACAATTAGAGCTAAACTGATGAAGTCGGATAAGCTTTCTCAAAGGCTACTCCGTCTAAGAAGCCCATCATCTAACTCAACTAGACATCTTCAACTGGAAATCTCCACTTCTGAATTGAGCAAACCTTCCTCCCTTTTATTCACACATTCCTCTGCATGAGCTCAGTCAATGTTTCCAGCTTCTTGGGTACTTCAGTATAAGCAAGGGTTTTATCAAACAACTTAATTTTATTGTTCCGTAAAAAAATAGATCAGTTTCAATGCATCTAAATATAAAGGCAATGTTCAGCTCCATTAGTCTTTAAAATTCCTTTAACTATTGAAAGTGTTGACCTGAAAACAGATCTTGTCTTTTCCACACTCCGATTCGGTAGATTTTCTCGAAAGAAAGAAACCGTTTTCACATAAACAAGACTCTTCGAACAAACACCATACACTCACCTCTCCACCGAATTGAGGTAGCTCTGGCCATCATGTCCCCCCACCGCGAAGAGAAGATCATTAAGCACACCCACTCCGACACCGCAGCGTGCTTTGTGCATCGGTGCGACGGCTCGCCAGACACCCTCAGTGTCTAGACACTCGGCCGAGGCTATCGCGTCGCCCGAGCACCAACCACCCACCACCATCAGACACCCCCCAGACTGATCGATACGCCCCCCACGGGGCCGGGTTCGAGCCCCGGAGAAGCTGGAGCGCTCTGAAGGAAGGAGGAGGTAGTTCTTGGCTTCGTCTACCAGGTCCCGACAAGCAGAATCGGCTCGGATGACGGGATTGCAGCCGACTACATGGACGAGGAAGGAGGGAGAGAGGAGAGGAAGGCGGACGTGGCCAAGGAGACGTGGAAGAAGGGACCCTCGGTTGGTGGGGTCGTAGTGGATCCATCGGAGCACGGCGTGGTAGACGGACTCTTCGGAAGTGACTCCTAGATCGTCCGAAGAGATCAAATCCACCAGCTGTGGCAGGGGAAGGAGCAGGAACTCCTCGGAAGCGACGACTTCCTGGAATACACAAAACAGGCTGTAGGAAAAGGTCCTCGTAGTGCATAACTACTGTGAACTATCACGTCATTCCATAAGTTCTGTCCGAATACAGAATAAATAAAGTAGGTAATCAAACACTCGGCGATAAATGAACTTTCCCAGATTATCTAAAACTTCCTTCCGTATATTAACAAGCTAATTGATACATGCATTACTATAAAAATCTGTTGGTTTTGACAAATGCCAGTTTCAAATTCTCCCTGTGGCGTTGTAAAGGTGATTTTGCTTGGTGAAACAAAACACCACCTCTTTTCGATTCATTCGAGCAGGTCTTTTTTCCGCCTCAAAGCTTGGTGCCTACAATCTAATTGCTGACAGCAGATCCGACCATTACCTGTGGCTCCATTAGGTGGTGAGCCCACCAGATAGAAAGAAGAATCTCCTTTCACAGGCACAAGTCGTCTGTCGCCCAAAAAACAGAAAAGAAAATTGGCGAGAACGGATAGAAGAGCAGATGTCACTTCAAGATTTGAGTTGACGGTTTTCAGACGATTCATGGGTAGGTACCTATTTTCCAAGTTTTTAAAGATGATAATGAACAGTTGTACTGTGTGAACTAAACTCACTATCAAATGGGTGTCTGGTTTCATCTTCAGCTTTGAGACCTCATTCACGGTTGAAATACACAACAAAGTGGTGTATTGAGAACTAGACTCGACATATAAATCCAGTGATTTGGAGATTTGCGAGACTGCAGGTAGAAAGCCCCAGAAATGCTTTTTTATTAATATTTGCAGGAGTTGTAGTGGCCTGCGTTCAGGCATCTCAACTGGATCATCGACAACTAGCCTCTTAAACCAGCTATCGGACTCTAGAAAGTCGTCCATTTCAATCAGTCCTCCGAAAGCCGCACACCTACAATCAGCCAGACATCCTTATTACCAATGTCCACTTTGTTACATATTACAGGTTTTACCTGGCCCACAGCATCCTTCACCACCTCTGACCACTTTAAAGGAGACGTATCGACTTGATTTTTCCAAAGCTATGACAATAATTCCCACACAATACGTCTCATTTAAAAGTTCGAGGCCTTCAACGAGAGTACATGACGAGAACCCAGTTGATGAATCAGGGAAGCGAACATCTATCAAAATAAAAGCGCTGCGGTGGCGTGAACTGGGGAAGAAGTTAGCAAAGTATACACGATCTGAAAGCGCTCACTGCATAGCAGATTTTTTCCTCATAAATGAGGAGAATTGTAGGCCCTAGATAATGAGAGCAAATAATGGGTATTCATGGAGGCAGCAGAGAAAAGTCAAACGGATATCAGCAGTGGGAGACCACTAAAACATCTACTTAGTTGACAATGTCTTAAAACGAATCTTAGCCTTACCGTTGTTTCGAAAACTTCACCAGATAACCCCAACTACAGCTAATCTTTGCGTCACAGCAACTTATCACTCATTAGTAGGATTTCGTTAGCAATGCCACAACATGTATTAAGTGGACTCGTGAAATAAAATGTATTGGAAGGAGTAACAAGATAACAAGTGGATTATCCCTTGGCGATCCCACTAGATCGACAGAAGAACCCTTTTCCAATGCCTTTCCCTCCTCGGCTGCGGCTGGGTCTTTCCATTTTTACGACTAGAGATTATTCTCAGAAAATTCATGGGTAATCACCCATTTCCCAAGTCTAGGAACATTTCTAAGTCTTGGCATAATTGCCAACTCCAGCTCAACTGATAAAGCAGGATAAGGTTCTTCAAAAAGTTCACCATCAAACTAAACTGAAAGTCCCGTTCGATCGTAGTCTTCGTGGAGAGTGAAATCGCCACTTCTGAATTTCGTAAACCATCTTTTAATCGCACATTCCACATTCTCCATAACCTGAATGAATGTTTCTAGAATGTTGGGTGATCTAAATGAATCCTGGGTACTTCCACGTTAACAGGATTTTAATTAGGCAAAGTTTAAATAGGTAAACTTCAGACAACTGATAATGAGATCACTTTAGCGATAACGCAACTCGTATAAAATGGGTTTAAAAAGACGGTTGTAAGACACAGGACCTTCAACAAAATTTCCCATCTAAGGCGACTACCGAAGTAGTTGATACGGCTCTAAACGATCGTGCTTAAGGAATTAAACTCCCTTTGAAGCGTTAAATAACGGAAAAATATCATTCGAAGGGCATAAAACCACCCACCTTTAGTTAAATGAACTGTTTATAAAGATAATTTAAAAGTATTAGTTACCGCAAAGTTCTGGTGTACGAATTTGTTGGCCAGATTCATGAGATCTGGGCAGGAGTGAATGTCGGCAAAAGCGCGAATTCCGAGACAGTTGGACGGATCCAATTGGCGTTTGAGGAATTCGCAACAGAGGAGCTTGATTTCGTTCATTTGGAGGAGGCAGGCAGCAGAGAGAAGACTCTGGACAGTCTCCACCTCGACACGAATTTCGCTTGTGTAGCAGAAGTTCACTAGAGCCTCGACGGCGCTCGGTTCCAAATCGAAGAGTTTAACCTCGTTCTGTTTGGATTCCGTGAGTTCATTAGTGAACATGGCCTTGAAGTAAGGAGAGCTCCCAGCTAAAATAACCCGATGAGCGGGGATTTTTCTAGCACCAACTAGCAAAACAACATCACATAGATCGCCGGTCTTTCTAAGAGCATTCATCGCTTTGAATGAATTACGAGTGTTGATCTTGGATTCATATGCGATGTGAAAGCAGCCAGAGCTAAAAGACTGAATTCCACTGAGGATGAGGGAGTTGGTTTTTGACGAAGAGCTTTCATAGCATGAAAGAAGTTGGTGACTATCAGAACCACTTCGGTAGGCTTTCTGAAGATGAATATTGTAGTTGTTATTGCGAGGCGATGGACGTGAAGAAGGCAAATAATCGTACGCAGAAACATTTAAAGCACTTGAAGAAGACTCAGCTGACCGAATCAGTGTATAAGCACTATCATCCTCACTGCTTTCTGTGGCTGGATAGGAAAAACGGGAAATATCTGGATCTGATACGATTATATGGCTTGATTCCTCAACAGATTGCTGAGAACCAAATGCTCTGTCCAAATCATCTGGGAAAAAGTTTGACATACTGATCGAAGCCTTAGGAAAAGCTTTTCTTGTATGCTTGCCACGCTTTGATTAAAATTTTAGATACCCAACCGACCTGAAAGCCAAACGCAGTTACACATAGCGCAATTTAGTAATGGTAAGCAAATTTCGCAAAAATAAAATATCTATTCGTATTAATAAAATATTTTTTAATTTTCTTTTTATATTATTTATGAATAAAGGTTACAAAATATATATCCGCCTTATACAAAATAACAAGGTGAAACAAGGTAGCGTTGTATATCAGGATTGGTCTGACGAATCATGAACCGTTGTGCAATTTCTGCAATAAGACGAAATTGTGCAGTTTCGTTAAACCAATTTCGCTTTTACTGGCATCGACAGGGCTATAGGCCAAATAATATTGAGCCAGGGGCATATCCATTTCCTCGAAAGCAGGTTCCGGTGGATGGACTGAAATCGTACGAAGAAAGGATAAAAGGTATTTACTTATCTATTTGTGATTTCGCACCCAGAAATATCCTTTGAAAAACAGTCCGGACCATCAGTGGAGCCTGTTAACATTGGATTTAAATTTAATCCTCCAAAACGGGCTGCCAAAGTCGATAGAAAACCCGAGTTAGAAGCGTTAGCTCGTCGACGCGAACTCAAAATCTCCCCCAAAGAAATTGAAGGCCAAGGGGATGACCATGAAGCACCAATCCGACGCCAGAATATAGCCAAGCATTATGGAATTTTCCAGGATCTTTTTGGATCTCATCATTTCTTCACTCCAGTTGTTGATGTGCCTATCTTTTACCCTCTTGTTGACACTTCTGAAGTTCTTCCAGTCTTTTCTGGGAATCATATCGCCCCCGAGCACACCCAATTGGAGCCCCTGGTTGATTTTTCTCGGCTACCTAAAGGTAGTCTGTGGACTCTAGTTATGACTTGTCCTGATGAGCCGCTTTCCGATGAAAGTAGTTCAAAATCCACAGAATATATCCACTGGATGATGTAAGATTTCCTTTACTCATAATAAAATCTATTCTAGTGGTAACATTAATCCTGAAATTGCTCAAGACAATGTTCCAAAGGATGGGGATTTAATTGTCGATTATCTACCTCCTCTGCCGTACTTTGGAACCGGCTACCATCGATACGTCTTTCTCCTTTACCGACAAGACAACGGCCGCATTGATTTCAGCAAAGAGATGCGTGGGCCGGTAAAGGAGTAAGAAATCCAGTTTTTGTTGTTGGTTGTTCTCGATGGAATGGTAACGTAGATCTTCGAGATTTTTTAATTTCGTTTCTTTGATCAGTTCTACAATGCGGGTTTTACTTTAGTTAAAAAATTTTAACCCATCTTATGGGTAATGGTGGTGGTTCGTAGATGGTAATGCCTTGTGGTGCATTCTGTAAGCACGTAACAAATATGTCTGCAACTGAAATCCAACGTTGTCTCTATAAACGCACATTTTCGTCTATCAGAACCTATGATTTTCATTTATGAACTGAATTTTGCTTAAATTTCGTAGAAACTACCATGAGGAACGAGTCTTCAGCACAGAGGATTTCTACCGTCGATTCCAAGACGAGTTGACTCCAGCCGGAGTGTCGTTTTTCCAGGCTTCTTGGGACAAATCCGTTCGGTCGTATTTTCGTCAGCACTTCCCTAGTGAGTCTTCTTTCGAAATATCTCCAAAAAAACTGTTTTGGTTAATCTAAGCGTTAAAATTTTCCAGATTCTCATGCATCTTCCTGTTAATTCGGGGGGTTTTTTGGATTCGCAAGCAGTTCCGCAGTTTTTTATAACCGAGAAGCAGCTAATTTCTATCAAAATTCTCAACGCATTTGTTAAATTTTTGGATTTCGTCTGTAGGACTTTGATCAATTCGCTATGAATTGCTACCACCTGATGTAACAATTAAAAATGCTCAAGTATATTTCCAGCTTTAAAGCATATGAACGAAGCTTTGACGAGGAAACAATGACCAGCTCCAGTGAATCGTAAAGGGTGAGGTTTCGTCAGGTCAATAAGACACGATTCCCACACAAAGCAAGAATCAAGTCACAAAAGATGGGAAAAGAATTTGGTTGGGAGAAAATTCATCGCCAACCTTATTCTCCCGACCTTCCTTCTCCATAGAAAGAGGTTGAAACTTGTAATCGTGAGTTCTTATAATCAAATGTAGAAGACTTTGTCATTTATGTAGGTATATATACAAACTTCTCACTAGAAGGAAGGATGTCATGGTTACTTGTTTTATCCGAAACTCGGACAAAACTTATGAAATGGTCTGATACAGTAAGCCAGCCCTTGCAGTACCGATTGAATGGCCATTTTAGGCCAAGCTGCTGATTTGAATTGAATTTCAATCCTCTTTCAGAGCTCTCCGAGCCCATCTTCGAAGTCGCCTATCCGGATGAGTTGCCTCCGCCACAGTCGCGCTACCCCCTGACCAACTCCTGGTTTCGCAGCCGCCGACACCCCTGGGGTCTGCCGCTGGCCAACAGTCGTCTGGGCGTGCACGAGGACGTCTCCTTCAACGTCTACTTGGATCGATACCGCGATCGACGCGAGATGGACACGGAGCTGGTGCGGCTGCGGCTGGACGCCGAGGGCAACCCTCTGGAGCGTCCGGACGAGCCCAGAGAGCAGTCGCCGTTCCCTCTGGTCAGTCCCCCACTTCCCGAGGACGATGAGTGCCCTTCGTGGTGGAAGCAGGAGGAAATCGAGAGACGTCTGCGCAAGGGTCGGTGGGCGAAACTGGAGGGGCATGAAGACTAGAGGGAAGGCACGGCCTGGTGTAGTCCCTTTTGTTCGAGAAAAAAAGCGCGTGGCATGCGTGTTGATCCGTCTGTTTTGGGGAAAGCAATTAGCTGTCTGGAACAATAGGTACTACTAGGTCGTGTTAAGTAGGTTATCATGCTAATTAGTGTAGGTTATTTTGCCTAGTGTAGCCGAATAGTATTTTTTGATCAAGATGCATTTTAACTGAACGGTGAAGTCAAGTTTGGCTAGATTAGAGCCCTTCTCAGTATCTCAGGGTCTTTTGAACACATGAAAGGAACAGCAACAGCCGAAGTGGTTAGGAATATCCACTGGGTTTATGGGGAGGCGGAAGGTGTGGATGAAAGAGGGCGGTTTAAGAAACTCAATCAGAGATTCCTTCCTGCACGAGGATGGGTGTCGAACCGGACGACGTCCAGTTGAGTTTAATGGCTTCTTGAAGAAGCTAGTCTTGCTTTCTCAGCTGAGCAGGAACCATCAGTTATGTCTAGTTCATCATCAACAAGAACTTGGAAGGTGGGTACTTGAAAACAATCTCAAAACTCGAGTTGACGACATCTTTACTTCTCTCCTCCATGTTTGCCAACTAGAAATGATCCTCTATCGAAAGACGGTTAAAGGCGTCAATTATTAATACAATGCTCAGGTTGATTAGACATTGTAATTACTCTTAAAATCACGTTCGATTCAAACAAGGCAAAGTTCAGAGGGAACGCATGGGAAGCCCTGATAATAAAACCATTCTTAAGACAATCCGCGTTTAATCAAACATATGAGATGACACAAATAAAACGAAACGTCATCTCCAAAAGGGTCACACAATCACCCGAATGCGAATCCATATTATGGAGCCCCCTAAACCATTGATACTGAACACAAGGCCAGAGGGTCTACACCACTCATGAGATCAGTCAACCTGATGTTTACCCTGCCTTGTGGGGCACTGAATTCACCTCTGCGGCTAATCAGTACTTCCGAATTCCGACAAGCCACCGTCAAATTGAAAAGAACCACAACTTTAAAAAGCCACATACATCACAATCACTCCATTTATACAAGGTAAGCATTAAACAGAGAAATTCTCAATGATTAGGGGAGGGATCAAGCCGCAATTTCTGCAGGTCCTCAGTCAACTTCTCGGAGTTAGGGTTGCCAACTTGTCCCTGATCACCGACTACTCTGCCACGAGGCCACATCGGCCGTTGCTGTCCCCTCTGCCAACGCGACAGATGGTCTGCGGCAGGCACAGACCCTTGCTGCCCTCGTCTCCAAACACCCACTGCACCACCACCAATACTCCCCTCGCGTCTCGCGCCTCGAGCCTCTGATCTCACTCGCCTCTCCTCCCTCGGCATCATGAAGTCCGGCGGGTCAGTCACATCCACTCGAGGAGGCCTGTAGTGCAGTCGAGAGGTGGAGAGGATCTCGCGAATCCTCGACAGCTCCGCCGAGGCCTCACTCACTCTCCACCCACTCTCTGCAGCAGCATTCACTGGAAAAGCCCTCCTCAGCCACAAGCCCTCTGCTTCCACCCATGCCTCCCTCGTGGTTTCCAGGTGTGCGGCAATGTACACCAGCAGACTGGTGGAGGGAAACACAAGGCAAATCGATGGGAAACGGTTGTACTCCACCGAGGTCAGGTCAGGCTCCGTTTCACCGTCACGTAGAGCAGCCACGAGTCGCGTGAGGCATATGTAGTGGCTGTAGATGGTCATCAGTTCCCTCGCGCTATGCATCAGCTCCTTCTCCTTCGCTGGTTCCAGTCCCACCGGCTCCCGCTGCGCTGCTGCTGCATCTGCCGCTGACGAAGCATCTCAAGAGCCTGCGTCTTCAGTCCCTCATAGTGATCCGCCAGAAGCGCCAGATCGCATTCCTTCGTGTGGTGGGTGGCCACAGCCAGAACCAGGGCTGCAAGTACCAGAGGACACTCAGCAATCTCGCAGTTGGCGTGTTCCACCCTCTGCTGGTGCCAGAGCAGACATGACATCACCAAGGCAACACTCCAACTCGGCACGTCCAAATCACTGGGTCCTTGCAAGCCCAGCAAACCCACTATGAAGTCGTCTGTGGAGCAGTTGCTGTCGGTGGGGCGTGGGGGTGGGGGTGGGGGCAAATGCATGGGCTCCACGTGCACATTGAATGTCTTGAAGCGGAAATGCCCCACGTAGCACAACTCCCTCACGTGTGGGCGCAGTCCCACTAGCTTCCAGCTCCCTCCATTCGACTGCTCCAGCCCCACCAGAAGGCAGTACATGGCGTGGCGCAAGATCCTCGAGGCAGCGTAACTGCTCGGCCACTCCACTAGGTACGTTGCTACTGAAATTTACGAAAAGCCCGCTGCGCCGATACAGCGCACATATTACATCTCTGTCTAGCATCCCAGATCGATACAAGTGAACCAGGGCTTTGGGCCAACCCCACAGAAAGTCCACAGGTCGTCCAGCATCTGGAAGCTCATGTTTAAGTAATCGTGTCGCAGTTTCGTAGAAGTATCCTGGAGACATGCGAGGGTTTGAGTGGAATCCTAGAGCCCCATTTTTCTTCGGCGCTTTCGTTATGAGTGGCACGGTTTGGCCCATATCGAGGAAGTGAAGGATCTGCGTGGCGTCCTCAAAGTCAGGGTAGAAATAGTTTAGGTATTGCAAAATATTTCTTGACAGATTTTCCGCTGCCTTGGAATCCCTGGAAGACTCCACAATCTTTTTAAGAACATCTTCTGGGTTGGTTTTCCCCACAAAGTCAATCACGCCACGTAGCTTTGCTTTGTAGTTCTTACATTTCGATGGCTCAACTTCTATCGATTCGGGGAGTTTGTATACAATGTTGGAATCCATAAGAACACCTACCAACGGAAGGGAATGTGGAGGCACCTTTTTCAGGGGAGATGACTCGTGGTTAAATAGCCTCACTTCTAAGAGGCCCGACTGATTCTCCTTTATTTGCTCTGAGTCGTAGGGAAAAATGATCTTCAAATTCTTCATTTGGGTAGATTCCAGTTCATCTGGTAAGGTAGTTGGTTTTGAAAAAAGGAGGCAATCTGAGCTCGTAGTGGCAAGAGGACAGCCCATGAGATATGCCACTCCAACCGAAGATCGAATCAATGAGTAACGAGCTTGGGTATTCATCAAACCCATCTCTTGGATGCAGTCATTCAATGTTTCTGACACAAAATAGCAGCAGTAATTCGAATTCACATCCCAATCTGTTGGTAGATCAACGGATGACTTCGAGATTCTTCTCTCGTTACTTAGCATTCGCCTTGAAAACAACCTTTCTCTCCAAATCTACGCAATGATATTTTTTAAAAAGACCTTACATCGTCTTCTGGAATTCCTCCTGATATAAATATTGGCTTTACGCCTTTCTGTATAATATCCCGTAAAACCTTTTTATATTCCACTCTGACACAAATTAGGTCAGGACCAAACTTGGCATTTTCTTGTCTCTGCAGTCTAAGTTCTTTCTTCAGTAGTTCGGCCGGTTTAAATAGTACAAACGGCGATTCTAGTATCTCTTTAACGTAAGAAGATCGCTTATTGTGCAAAATATCAGTCACACCATGCACCATCGCAAATGTAGAACAAATTCGAGCCTTTAATATTTCGTTGCATTCACGAATAAGCTAAAACACATTTTCGTGGTTAAACAAGTGAATTAGTCACAAGAGTTTCTGCTGATTTTTCACCCAACAAATTAAAAATCACACTTTTCGAGAAGAATATCTAAATTATATCTAAATTAGCTATGGAGCCCTGAACCAGGCAAAAGCCTTGCATCGCTGCCTAATGCTTCATTTCCACGATTTCGACCTTAATCTCCATGACATTTCTCATTGTGAACCCAGTCATCGAATATGTATTGCTCTATAAGTTATATAAGTCAAGGTGGTAACACACCCTTTTGGTCTTGAATCAATGAATCAGAGCTTCAGGGAGGAGTATTGTGGTGATCTGAGAGCGACATAACATCTATCTTTATAATTATTCGTCTCACATTTGAAACGAAACTCTTAATTTATCTCTTGCAACTAGTTCGTCTTCTCTCGTACAGCCATCTTCCGCGAGTTCTTTCATTTACACATTTTTCTCCATATGATGGATGAGTGGTTCTGCCGCTTCGGCTGCTGAGGAGTTTCTTTTCTTGAACTCTCGCATGAAACATAACATGCCTCAAATGATTCTTGGGTACTTCTATGTTGGCTAGTAGAGAGCGTTGATCTGAGGGTCGGAGAAGGCGTGAGAGAGGTGCGGCATTATTGGTAATGTCATGATTTAAGGGAAGCCTTAATTTGAAATACGTATCATGTCATTCCATAAATCCTGGCGGAATATCGCAACAACCGACAAAGCGCTATAGTTAATGCAGATTAATTCACTAATGCAGCTTCCTTGATTATCCATGACTTCTTTCCATCTATCAACCGATTTTAATGCGACGATCATAAAATATGCATAGTTTTGATTATTCGAAGAACTCACGAATGTCAGTCTCAACGTCTTCCTGAATTGCGAAACCTGTTTATTAAATTGGTCTTATAAGGTGCGAAACAAGTGGCAGTCCGAGGAGGGAGCGAGGTAGGGAGAATGAGGTAGTGGATGAGGCATTTTCGCCCAGCTAAGATCCTCTTTTTCGTCCACGTTCTTCTGTGACATGATTCTTGCCTCCTCCTGAGGTCGTGAATTGTCCTTTTTAAACACTAACCCCTTTTAAGTCACTATGGCAGGTCTCTTTATCCACCTTGATGCCTGGTTCACATCCCACCTGTGGGATATCCTGATGGTTGGCTACATCAGAAAGAGGCCAAATCGATAGTCTGCAGTACTAATAGTGCTAACACATCAGCAGTGGTTGGCTTCAATAATCAGCATTGAGAAAATGTGGGCCTTTGTACTTATACTAACGTTCTCCTCGAAACGAATCCGAGAACG